>OU611752.1:1865000-1972500 GCA_914767535.2 Dunaliella primolecta
TCTGTCTTCATTAACAAATGTATTTTATGGTGACCCCCCCTGCAGGTTCACTCGCTCCCCGGGCACCCAGCCCTCAATGGTAGCCCTGCTGCCCCAAGCATCCGAAACAGACCCCTTTGGGTACCAGGTAAGGAAGCCAAGCAAGCAGGAAACAAAAAAGCAAAGGCAGGGAAGGAGAACCAAGGAAGGAAGCATGCTGGCGCAGAAACATGAAAGCCAGGTATGGAAAAGCCAGGTGTGCTGGAATGGAAGTTGAAAGCCATGTGGTTCCTTTGGGTGCCTACAGATTGAACCTGCCACGCTGTTTAAAGGGGCTAGATACCGAGTCTAGGTTTAGTGTTGGTCACTGTGGCTGTTCAGACAAATGTATGACAGCTGTGTTCAGACAAATGTATGACAGCTGTGTTCAGACAAGTATGACATCTGTGTCAAGTCAGGCAGCAGTTTGTGGAGTATGCAACAGCATTGCAGCAATTCAATTGTCCACGATGGAAACTGCAGTGCTTTTGTAAGGAAACAGGATGTAAGCAAGGGAGGCATTGCATCCCTGATGCTGCCAGGGCAGCTTGGCTGCGCTGTTTGTGTCTAAGTTGCTTCGCTGCACTTCACAGTTTGTCTTACAAGTGGTTTTGGTGCTGCAGCGTTTGTGTCAAAGTGGCTTGGCTGCGTTGTTTGTGCCAAAATGGCTTGGTGCTGCAGCGTTTGTGTCAAAGTGGCTTGACAGCCTGCACTGTTTGTCTCAAGGTGGCTTGGCTGCACCATTGGTCTCAAAATGGCTTGGTGCTGCAGCGTTTGTCTCAAGGTGGCTTGGCTGTGCTGTTTGTCTCAAATTGGCTTGGCTGCACTTCACTGTTTGTCTGACCTCAACATAAAACTTGTGATGAGGTCCTCATGTCGCGTGTCTTCAGACTAGTCTGTTACTTTTTGACACTGCTGCAAATTTTCTTTGAAATCCAATGGAAAGGCAGAGGGGTCTACCACTACAAATGGTACCATTCTGCAAGCACAAATCTCGTTCTAGGGCAATTGGAGCGCAACCTCTTGATGTGGACCGGGGCAGGCAAATTGTCGTGCTTTCCTGCCCTGATCCAATTGAGTTCTAGCCACCTTCCCGCCCTGTAGCGGTGTTACTTTAAAAAATGTGGGGAGCTCATAACCTTGGAATCCTTGGAGCTGCAGGCCGTCACAGTGTATCTGTGGCTGTCAGTATGGTCCTTGCCACAGTGGGTCAGTGTGGTCTGTGCCACAGTGCGTCAGTGTGGTCTGTGCCACAGTGGGACAGTGTGGTCGCCTGTGTGTGGGCGCGCCTGTGTGTGGGTGTATGTGTGCACGCCTATGTCACATAGGCTATGTGTGCCTGTGGCAGTGTGGCGGTGCGGTCTTCGGTTGTGGTTGTCACAGTTTGGCAGTGTGGTCTTCGGTTGTGGTTGTCACACTTTGGCAGTGCGGTCTTCGGTTGTGGCTGTCACAGTTTGGCAGTGCGGTCTTTGGTTGTTGTTGTCACAGTTTGGCAGTGTGGTCTTCGGTTGTGGTTGTCACACTTTGGCAGTGCGGTCTTCGGTTGTGGCTGTCACAGTTTGGCAGTGTGGTCTTCGGTTGTGGTTGTCACAGTTTGGCAGTGCGGTCTTCGGTTGTGGCTGTCACACTTTGGCAGTGTGGTCTTCGGTTGTGGTTGTCACACTTTGGCAGTGTGGTCTGTGATTCGGGCCATCTCATAGTGCAGCCTGTGCACGCTTGTGTACCTCTTTCCTTCTGGGGTTTCTTGCCTTTTTTTGAAAACCAAGAATGGTCCAGCACTGCAGACCTCTGCAGCCAGGCTCACCTTTGTCACTCACACTAGAACGCGGAGGAAGCCCTGAGGGCATGCACCTAATGTATCTGTGTATCACTTTTTTTCAGATACACCTTCCTTCTTTTTTCTTGTCTTTCTGTGCACTTTTCTGTACTCCTTTTTTTACACCCCTTTTAACACACTTGTTCTATGCGCCTGTTTTCTCCCCCCAAAACTGCAGGTCAGCCCTGAGGGCATGCACCTCATTCCGCTGCCCTATGCTGATGACATCCGCATGCCTGAGAAGCAAGCGCCAATAGTGAGTGGATATCTTTTGTGAATGGAGGAGGAATGCGTAAACATTGCAAGCTTTGTATACATGATGATGGGCATACGCGCGCGTGCACACACGCAAACACACACACACAGTTTCGCTCGCTCGCTCGCTCACTCACTCACTCGCTCAGACTCAAGCCATACATGTCCATATACACACGCATGCAATCATAGAGGCACATGCACACACATGTCGCAGGTGGAGCCGTCTGAAAGTCACATCCACCACGCATCTGCCCTCATTGACCGCCTGCCATACGAATTTGTCCTGGGGATGGTGCCAGATCCCGCTCTCCACCACCACTTCAACGTGCTTGAGGTAAGGCGGGTGCAATGAGTCTGATGGAATTGCTGTGTGGATATACCCTGTGGATGGTGCCTAATCCTGCTTCACACCACTTTACCGTGATCACGTTAGGGCACAATGAATCCAATAGGATTGCCGCATGGATTGATCTCAGGAATGGTGCCCAATCTTTCTCTTCACCACCATTTCGATGTGCTGGAGGTGTGGAGAGCATAAGGGATTAGGGGGGGAATAAAAAGAGCCCTGCAGCCCGGTATCCTTGCTGATTAGGAGGGCATAGTGGAGCGGGACCTAGAAGGTCATCGAACTTGCATGGGAAGCTGAGTTTGTGGGTCCGTGACATGTTCCTTCAATTCCTCTCTCCTATCAGCATTTCATTTTTAAATGGGTTGAAGTTTGGGTTTCAGATGCATTATCATTGTTCAAAGTGGGTCCAGTGAAATAGGTGTGTACAGTGCAACGGAAAAGGACTTGCTTGATTCCATCTGGGAACTGTTGACATTTCAGTGATAAATGGGGAGTCAAATAAAAGCACTGTGAATGCCATTGTTCGATGTGTGAAGTGGCGGATAAAAACTCCATAAATGGGTTAGCTCAATGTGTTAAGTGCCAGATAAAACAATTGTAAATGAATGTTTGTACAGCTTGTGTCAATTTGGGGTGCAGGCACTAGCACCGACCAAAAGCCTTTCCAACCTCCTGGATGCTTTTCTGTGCTTGCGTCTGGAATTGGATGCACAGGCAATGGCGTGTGTGTGTGTCCACGCGTTGGATTGGGTGCACAGGCAATGGCACTGAATAGGGAGCCCCCCACAGTGGAAGACTCGAGAAAAGAGGACCAGACCATCGTACCCAATGAGGACATTGATGAGCAAGCCGGCCAGGAGCTGGAGGAGTTCAAGGAAAACGTCATGGGCCCGGACTACAAGCCATTCCAAGGAAAGACAGGAGCAGGTGCGCACTGCAGATGCCTCAACCTTCCCTGCAACAGGGAACAGTGCACGTCACGGACCTGGCTATGCGCTGTAACAAGGAAAGACAGGAGCAGGTGCGCACTGCAGATGCCTCAACCTACCCTGCAACAGGGAACAGTACACGTCACGGACCTGGCTATGCGCTGTAACAAGGAAAGATAGGAGCAGGTGCGCACTGCAGATGCCTCAACCTACCCTGCAACAGGGAACAGTACACGTCACGGACCTGGCTATGCGCTGTAACAAGGAAAGACAGGAGCGGGTGCGCAATGCAGAGGCCACAACACCATCAACAGAAAAAAAGAGAATTACGGGGAATATAATGGGCCTCGTAGATGTGACATGCCCCGACTACAAGCCATTCCAAGGAAGACAGGAGCAGGTGCGCACTGCAGATGCCTCAACCTACCCTGCAACAGGAAACAGTGCACGTCACGGACCTGGCTATGCGCTGTAACAAGGAAAGACAGGAGCGGGTGTGCAATGCAGAGGCCACAACACCATCAACAGAAAAAAGAAAAATTACGGGGAATGTAATGGGCCTCGTAGATGTGACGTGCCCCGACTACAAGCCATTCCAAGGAAGACAGGAGCAGGTGCGCGGTGCAGATGCCTTGACATACACCACTACTCCTCGGCAGCGAACAGTTGAAGATCATGGGCCCCAATTGTGCGCCATACCAGAGGAAGTCCGATGCAGGTGGGCAAAAGGTGGATGCTGCAACCCTCGCCAGATTGGAAATGAGTTGAGCCAAGGCCTTAGGCCCCCAAGTACATACCATACCAGGGAAGGTTTGGAGCACGTGCTGAAGGTAGATGTGTCTGCCAGCGCCATGATTTGCTCACCCTATCCTTGTATCCGAGTACCCGTACTTGCTTTCCCAATTCATCGCCAAATGCTTTTTCAGGGTTTTCAGTGTTTAGAATGCCCACATTATTTGTGCAGGACAAGGCATGCGGCAGACCATTTTTCATACGCCATGTTTCATGTCTTATGTTTGCTTTGCATTTGCAAGGCATGGCATCAGGCAGGCAAAGGTGCGCTGGGCTGGAGACTCCCTTTATCAAGTTTTCTGACAATGGCACGCATGCTGTTTACAGGGAAGGGCACAAAACGGGCAAGAGGAGATGACGCAGGTCTTGCCACCACGTATGCGAACCTCCCATGGGCTGATATGATCAGGACTGGCGAACCTGCGCTCATGAAGAGGACTGCAGAGGACCTCAAGGTGAATGCTATAAGACTGAGTGCTCAAAAGTTCTCAGAAGTTGAGAGCCCAAATTACGTCCTCATTGACCTGAAAGTATGTCCTGACTGCTCAAAGGCCGGAAGCATAAGAAAACCTGAAGATGCCAAATGGAGAATTGTGATCTTGAGAGAGAAAATCAAACAATATTTATACAGCAATACAGCGTGCACTGATACAGCGTCCCCTTCGTACAGTGTCCTTTGGGACTTTTATCATCTCATAATCCTGCAGGTGTGCGAATTGGCTGACCACCTGTTTCGTCCGCGAGACCTCGGGCCCAGATATAGGTTTACGTCATAACACAGGAGTCTCTGCTACATCTGCTGCTACACCTGAATGACACTTGTCTTTTGCGCATCTGTCCATGTTCAGGTGTACCTTGCATTCCACAGACTGCCGGTCTCTGGCGTCAAAAAGGACCTGGTGGCCCGCATTTTAAAACATGCCAACAAAGAGTGATTTTTCCAATGTTTGAAGGAAGTGAGTTTACAATGAGCCTTAATCCCTATAAAGGTATTCCATTTACTACAATTCTGCGCACGGCCTGCAAATGCAGTACAAAATGGAACTTTTATTTCTGAAATGCAATGAACTTGGTATACGTTGTGCAGTGGATGCTGTTTTACTTGACTGGAGCATTCAAGAGTGCATGAGCAGGGCTATCGCTGTGGAGAGATGATCTCTGCACTTGTCCAGCAGAGTTCCACGTGCCAGGAAAAATATTGCCTTCCGCAATGTTCAAGCTCTTATTTGGGGGCACAGGCAGAATTATGGAGCTGAGCTGCCCCGGAACGTTTGATGTGTACTTTTTGGAACTGCATCAGTTCCTTGCTTTATTTAGGCTATATGTGTGAGCCTCATTGATGAGGTCCTAGCTAGCAAACTACCTTTCCTGATCTTGATACACATGGCCAGACCTGGCACGCACGGTCTTTTCTTTTTGCAGGTAAGTTTAGGTTACATCGCTATATCCGCCTACAAGGGCAGCTGAGTGGAAACACTGAGGCCTGTGTTGGCCAAAAAAGCCAAAAAGCCTGGCCAAAAAACGCCCAATTCATAAAACTTGGACTTGAAAAAGTAATTATGTTTGTTACGGTCTGGTGATTGATGACATGCGAGGCAGGTTAGATTACAACATTACAAGGTTACAATGGGATTCGACCTTGAGCCGGGTAGTTTGGCTGCTTGGCCTACTGGGCTGTGCCAGCCACACACGCAAATAATATTAAAATATCCATGAGATTGGACAAAAATGTAAGTCTCATTAGTTTGCTTCTTCAAGAAATGAAAGACATCTTCAGCTTGAGTAACCAGCTTGAGTAGTAGAAAGTGCCTGACTCGTCCAGAAAAAATACGTGAGTGGAGGGGAAGTCAGAGAACAGATGTGCAAAAGTCCTTCTGAGAGAACACATAGGATTGCAAGAGCAAAGGAACACAGCATGTTTTTCATCTTGGAGTCCTCCTTGGTCACATCTATCGCATTCAGGTGTATGCTCCTGCCAAAGCGATGTCTCAGCTCTCAGGATGTGAGCGCGTAAACGAAAGCGCGCTATATTTCCCAGGATGTGCTTGCCAGATCTGAGATGCAAATACTTAGGGTCAGAAAAGGGCACGCCGTGGACAGACAAAGGTTTCAAAGGAAGTACCACCCAGTGATGGTAACTAGGTAAATTATTTGTGTGCGTGAGGCAACCCCATCAACTGAATGTGAACCAGCGGCATGTGCATTTGATTGAAATCAAGTACTGTGAAGACACGAGGCCTGGACAACAGTTGGAGGCGGCACAGCAGCAGCAGCATGCAGACCTCCGCAAACTCAGTAATGCAAAAGTTGTGACTCTCCACACCATCTTTTTGGGTGTTGGTGGGACCTGCTACACTGAGCACACCCTTAACCATTTTAAACAACTGGGACTTGACCACCAACGTGCCAATAAACTTGCTCGCAAACTTCATGTCCATTCTGTTATGTATGCCCACAAGCTTGTTGCCCCTAGGCGTGCTATTGAAAACAAGAATACTTCTCGCAGCCAGGTTATGGAGCCGGGTGCTTCCAACAACCCTCCAGATCCCCATTAGGGTCTTCTTTTTGTAGCTTCATGGTGGAGGGGACTCAGGGCTCTTCTGAGCCAATGTGTCTCCTTTTCCTTAATTGATGTAGGGAGAGTTTCCTCTGCCTACGTAGTTTTTCTTTTCTTTCTTTCTGTGCTCAACATGCTCTGCCAAGGCATCAGCATTCAAAACAACTCTCAGCAGTTTTTCTCGAATCAACAACAAGTTCCTTCATGACTACAGGCTGCCCAGAACGAACACAATGAGTAAACGAGTTAAATTATACTCAAAGAGCTCAGCCACCGTCATGTTACGGAACCCTGGTCAAGCGTGAGGAGGGCGACAGCAAGGAGGAGGTCCCCGGATCGAATCCTTGTGGCCGGGGTGGAGATAAAGATGCCCTCTATCGGTGGGAGCCGGTGGGAGGCTCTTTCCTTAATGCACGCGGCCGAACAGCAAGCGTAAATCTTTCTTTCTGAGCTTAGCCACCGTCATGTTACGGAACCCTGGTCAAGCGCGAGGAGGGCGTCAGCAAGGAGGAGGTCCCCGGATCGAATCCTTGTGGCCGGGGTGGAGATAAAGATGCCCTCTATCGGTGGGAGCCAGTGGGAGGCTCTTTCCTTAATGCACGCGGCCGAACAGCAAGCGTAAATCTTTCTTTCTTTGCCCTGACACGAATCCTTTCATCACTCTCGAACGTGCAGCAACTCAACATTCTCACACCATATTTAGACTTAAAACCCGCAGCTCAAGGAATCCAAACAGGAATAACAAAAAATGCTCTGCACATCATCTTAATTGGGGTGGCTGGCACCATTTACAATGAGTATACAATCACACCTCTTATGAATCTGGGCCTTACCAAACAAACAGCTAAATCACTAGCATCCAAGCTTAGGGACCATGCCATTCAAAGATTAACCACTATCATTAACACTAGACACGCTCTTTGTTTTCACGGGGGCTTCTGGGGGGGTTCTGCTGGGCGCGCGGCGGCGGAGGACGGGAGAAGGAGAGTCCGGGCGTCCAGGAGCATGGCAAGCAACCCTCCAGGTCCCCATTAGATCCGTTTCTGGCTCTCTCCTAGGCTAGCTGTGTCTAGTGTAGGTTTAGAGGGCCTTCTGGTGAGGCCTCTAGCTTTCCAGTTAGGGGACCTTCCCTTAATGCACGCGGCCTTTGGCCTGCGTAGACTTTCCTTTTCTTTCTTTTTTCTTTATACTCAAAGACTTCAAATTGTCATCAGATATATGCTCAAAGCATTTGATGAAAAGTGTACTGCAGTTTATGTTTCAAAAGCATTCATTTCAGTATGCCCATGCAAAGTTCCATGTTCACTATGTAATCTTTTCTTAGGCAAATAAAAAGAATAAGAAATACTGCGTATGCAGATGCAACTCTCCCTGCATTAATAAAGGAAAAAGAGACTCACATTGTCCCAGAAGAGCCGCGAGTCCCCTCCACACCACAAAGCTACAAATTTGCACTTTTAAAACAGGAAGTGCTAATGGGGATGTGGAGGGTTACTGGAAGCACCTTTCCAAGATCGCTGGCTTGAGAAGTATTTTTGTTTTTGTAGGCATTAAAGACATTCCCTACGTCAAAGGAAAAATGATTCCCAGGGCACCGAGTATCCCAGTCACCAAGAGACACGGAGAAAAAATGAAAGGGGATCACAAGGAATATTGGAAAGGCGTCAAAGGGGGTGCAAGCAACCTCACGTGAGCAATGCTGATTTGTTTTGCGTGTGTCATCGATGCGGGTACAGGGAAGTGCAGGACACACTTTGGCAAAGTGGATCTCGAAAGAAATCTGCCCGAGGAAACTTTGCAGGGAGAGCTGTATACATATGTGAGAGGAGGATATGGGGCTCCCAAGGGGAATGCCTTGAAGTTTCGAAAATAATTTATTTATATACCTACACATTTGGTACATTTGCTTGAATTGCACATTGAACCTTCGTATGGGGTTTGCATAAGCGAGTCAAATCGACTTGCTAGTTTTTCAAACATGACACGGTGGTGTGATGATGCTTGGCTGGTTCATTCTTTGTCGCACTGGTGTTTGATTCTGGGGACCTGAAATGGCAGTCCGTGGTGTCTCAACTGCCAAAACAGACTGAGTCAGAGCAGGCCACACAGGGCACCTCAGATGCTAATTCAAGTTTTGTTGAGCTCCCCTATATCGCCTCTAAGGATATGCCGATGCCCAGCCGGACATGTGGCTGCAAGGAAATTAATTGGTGTAGGCGAATTTCCTCTGCCTGTGTAGTTTTCTTTTGTTTGCCATTAGAGAGTATTTTTCTTCTTCCTGTGGTTTCCACCTGGTCATCGCCCCTCCTGAACCTCATCCCGAACCTGTAATTTAATTTTTTACAATATTTGTTTTTTGAAAGATTGCGATTTTATCCCTCCTTTTCAAAAAGGATCAGCTCGAGGATAGTTGAACCGCCAGGCACGAAACAGCGCAAAAAAAGTACTTCGAGTGGTTGCGAAATTAAATAGCTACTCATTTCATCATCTCACAGAGCAAAGTATCAGATGTGCATTGTGTTTTGGGGGAGGAAAAAATGGGGCTTTTTCCTGGCTTTCAACCGAGATGAATATATCTTAAGGTGGGTGTCCATTTCAGCAGGCTACATGGTTGTTAGCAGTTTACCTCTTGGCTTGTGCTCTTTGGCAAAGATCACGCATGCTCGCCGCCCATGCGCACACACACACACACACACACACACATACACACACACGCACACACACACATACACACACATGCACACGCGCACGCACACACACACACACACACACACACACACACACACACACACACACACACACACACACACACACACACACACGCACGCACGCACGCACGCATGTACGTACGCACACGAACACGCACACGTGCACATACACAAAGAGGCATGCACACACCGTCACAATTGTGCTTATGAATGCAAATGTAGGCCAACAGCACCCTCGCACTTCTGGGAAAGTGACCCACACATCTTAGCAGGGAGGGACCTTAATGCTGGTGGAACTTGGCTGGGTCTAAGCGTGAAGGCCGGAAGGGTCGCATTTTGCACCAATCTATGGGAGGTGAATGTAAAGGGGTTGATTGGAAAATGCTGAGTTTTGGGTTTTGCAGGGCTTCCAATTTGTAATTGTGCGCACTCTTGCCTTTGTAGTCATGTAAACTAAACATGCAGAGTGATCATGCATGCTCCCCAATTTCTATGCTATACGCTACATAACTCACAGATTGAAATACGACCAACCCCAAAAGCGATACACAGCAGCACTTGCACGCATGTGCCACATACAGAAAGATCCGCCTCCTGACGAAGTGCAACGAGAGCACCATCTGAGCAGAGGGCAGCTGATATTGGACTTTTTGAATTCCTCGCTGAGTCCTGAAGCGTTCATCAAGGTAAGGCCAAGGGGTAGCTTGAAAAGGTTGTAACTCGCTGCAAAAGTGGCATCAGACTTGCGATCTGAATTGGAACATTTCTGGATGCGTGCTGGTCTTTCATTGCATGGGGCAGTCCTGTTTCTCACAATGCAGTAGCATTGTAGATACCAATCAGACCTGCAACAACACCAGCTACAACTGGATAGCTTCTCTGTCCAGGTGGTGAGCAACTCTTTTCATTTGCATAGCCGACCTTCGATTTGGAAAGGCTTGCTGCTAGGGTACAGCCCCAAATTAGATGATATGTCAGTTATTCGTTTGTACCAAATTTGTTGGTGACTACCACTCTTGGTTTAAATTTTGAAAATTATATATCCGCTCCTCCACCTGCCACTTCTCGTCCCTCCCTCTCTGCTCATTGGCCTGGGTTGAGGAGGAGCAGGTCTGGCAGCAATGGCGGCATCTTACCGCTTGTCTTGCTCCTTTGCTCGGGTAACAGATTAAAGTTCAGGGAGGTGCAGAGCTCCTGAGGCTGAAAAGGAAGTGAAAATCCTGGCTGGGCAACAGCCAGCATGCCTCAAGGAAAGCAACTAACAGAGCTCCCTGAGCTGACCCTTTCCCACGGGTTGCCCACATTAAAGCAATGTTTCAGGCAAGTGCAGGCTTCCCTGGGTTGACCTTTGCCCATTGGGTGCCTGGAGCTCATCAAAAACAATCTCTACCCATCAGGAGCATAGGCATCCATCTTCAGGCCCATGGATAGCAGATTTTCAACCTGTAAACCATCATAGTATACCGATAGTATACAGGTACTATGAGGTCCTGGAGGAAAGTTTTTTGGGGGGGCATTCATAGTTATAGGTGTCAGCATTTGCTCATCAAATCACCAAAGCCTCATTGTCATACTTAATTGCATCCTTGCACTGCAGCACTAGAGGTGGTCCTCTCATTGTAACCTTGGCGTCTCACAATAATTGCTCCATGCAGAGTTTGGACGCCAGCAAGTACCATGGCTTCAACCTGGTCTGCATCGACCTCAAAAATGATCAGATGGCATACACCCACAACCTGTACACACTGCCTGGCGGCCAAGCCCAAGATGACGTGCAAAAAGCATCCTGTGGCGCAACACCAGGGGGGGAGTGCCTTGCAGTTGCGGTGCCTTTGGAAACAGGAGAAGTATATGGTGAGCTCCAAAAGCCAGGCAGTGCCCCGACCAGTGCATTGGATGGCGAAGAAGAAACGACGAAGAAGAGGAAGGAGCTTTTTGACATGCACAAGGAGGAAAGCCTTCAAGCGGAGCGAGGTTTAAGCCCTGAACAGTGGGATGTTGGAAAGCTAGGGGATAAGAACCTTTCCAAAGCCATTCCTCCTTTTTGGGGAAAGTGCATTGTCTGCTCTGGGCAGAGCTAATCTGGCTCATGGAAGGCCCTTTTGTTGTTAATGCAGAGGGCATGAAGAAGTGTAAAACCCTTTTTTGTGCAGGAACCTTTTATTATTTTTTCTTCAGAATGCTCGGAGCAGGCGGCCTATTAATAGCCTAGCAGCAGCATGAAATGCCTAATTCATTACGCATAGGCCTCTTCTCTTGCAGGGTGTCAGGCATATGAATGTTTGAGTATTGTCACAAATAGGCTTGGGGGTTCATGGTGAATGTTGTCACAAGCAGGCTTAGGGGTCCATGCCAGCTAGCATATGCATAAAATAGCACAGACAAAAACAAAAAAGAGAAAGGGGCTATGGGTGAGACAAGCCAAGCTTTCTGCCCCCCACAGCTACCAATGGAAGCTAGTGTTGTGGAGCAGCACAAGTCAGGGGCACAAGATTTGAAAGCCTGCACAAGCAAGAGGAGAAAGCATCATCCCCTTCTCAAGAGAAAGGAGCGCAGCTCTTCACCTAGCATGCTTGCCTTTCTGCTTGCTTTTCCTGCAGAACCAATACGTCAAACACCAACATACGCTTGATCTTTCCCTTAATGCGTGTGCACTTGCATTGGCCGTTCCTGTTAACCAGATATGATGCTGCATTATACACTTTTCTGTCCTTTTTGTGTCTTTCAGCAAATGTTTGGACAATCAAGTAGAGTACTGCATGATTGAGGCGTTATATTATGGATTTGTGCCATCAGCAGCTGTTGACGTTCGCTTGGTTACACGAGATAGTGGAAACAGACCTTGCTACTGTTTGACTCTGCTCTGCAGCAGCATTGAATGCGCTTCCACACACAACAAGTAAAGTCTTCATTCTATGTGTGCCTGCACAAGGGATTAAGCATCAGGCTGCTGCGCGAGCACTGTGGCCCAAAGTGCACAGTGGCACTCAGGTGGTCACAAAACTGCTCTGTACCAAAGCTTATCATTGCGTGCCTGTACACAGGATTAAGCAATGGGCTGCTGCATGAGCACTCGCCCAAAGTGCACAGTGGCATCCAGGTGGCCAATGAGCTGCTTAGTTCGTATGAGGATCAATGTGCAAAAAATCCAGAAGGTGAGTATGGAGTGCCTGGCTTCGGCGCACATGCTGAACGGTGATTTTTGTTTAACATTAAAAAGGGATTTTGAGGGGACCACAAGACGCTTACAACCTGGCTGATTGGGATATAGCACATAGAAAATTGTGCAATGCCAGAAGGCATGCACAAGATTGAAACAAAATGTATGCATGGGCTTCAATCTCTTCCACAGCTGCAACATGGCCACTCCCAGCAGAGTCAGGAAGGACACAAGATTGGCTCTATGCACCTTGAGCTGCTGCACTAATTGTGGTGTGCTATATTGCCATCATGCCTCCAGGTTTCAGGCATTACTTGCCCTGGGATGCGCTCTTCACAGACCTCTTAGGTGACACCCGCAGAGATGAACGTTTGGCACCGCTACAGCAGCAGCAGCAGCAGCAGCAGCAGCAATCACAGAAGGGGGAAGCCTGTGGAGAACCATCCTCTTCATTGCAGGGTGTCAGTGCACCAGCAGCCCCTGCCAACCCTGAGGAGGCTTTGAATGCTGACGAGCATTTGAAATATTTGGCTAGTGCACGATTTGTTCACCCAGTTCCCAGCAGGGTGAGTCATTTTACAGAGGCCAGGTTTAAAGAATCTGGAACAAATACTTGTGCAACACTGTTTCTCTGCATTTCATTCTCTGGATCCGGGTGCCACAGAGGAAACCATTTCTTTTCATTCTATCCTGTGCATTTTCCAATCCGATATTTCATTTGCAATTTTTGCCGCTTCACTTCTCGAGGCCCCTCCCTGGCTCCCAGGCACACATTATTTTGCCTGGCATGCTTGCAAACCATCCCTGAATGCGCCTGGAAAACAATATACGTCCACAGCAGCTTCAACCCACCCCTGACTCGCTTTTACACATGCAAGACAGCCATGCAAGCTTGCACAATGTGCACGCCCTCCCTCCTGCTTCCAGTCATGCATGCACATGTTGTACTTGTCCCTGGGTATCCATGCATTGAGTTGGTCATTGAGTTGGGTCTATCCTTGTTGCACACTGGCTGTTGCCCAGTGTAGACTTTCATTTTTACTTTTTGTCACTGAGCAACCGCTGGTGCTGAGGTCAGAGAGCAGGTGTCAAGACAACGCTATACTTGTCCTGGGTACGCATGCATGATCATTAAGCGACTGCTGGTGTTGAGGGCAGAATGCTAGGGTTTAATTAGCTCCAAACTGCGCCGATGTATTAATTGAAATGATGATCCTTGCAGTGCTCCTTGCCAAAAGAACAATATTGGATGCTCAGCTTTGCCACCTTGCCGGCGCATGTACCAACATCATATGGCAAAGTTTTGCTCTTGCCCAATGTTTGTCTACTCGTCCATGTTTAGATCAGGGCCACTAGTTGAGCAACAGTCACTTTTACATGCAGATAGGATGTGAGCAAAGGTCCATACCTTGCCCATCAAAGTAATAAATTAAGGGCTTGAGCTCCTGATTGAGAAGGAATGTGCGGTTTTGTTTGCAGTCTGGACCATATGGTACCCGGAGCCAAATAGTGATGGCAATCTGGGAAGACGGTACGGGGGAGCTCAGGGAAAAGTATTTGGAGTTAGATGATGGGAAGCCAGAGTGGCGCGAAGAGAAGCACACATTTGCTCTGGAAATTATCCAATGATTTGCTTTGGCAGTGTTTGTGACAAATTGTCCATATTTGCGACCACCTGCTATTCTTCTGCTGACCTTATCTGTATGGAGGCTTTGAAATCAAACCTCCACAAGAGGCAAACAGGCCAGTTTCCTCTTTTTATAAATGCAAACAAAGCCAAGGCTTTATAACCGTGTGCATTCGTGACACCTTCATATCAAAGTCTTTGCGGGATGTCTCCTGGTCTATTTGGCCATTTGTGCAGGTGTGTGATTTTTGTTCACACTTCGTACTAGATAGCACTTGTTCAAGGAAAAGCTATGATGATGTAATCTCTGTGTGCTTGGCATGCCTGTGTATATGCTACAAAGACTTTGCAGCAAGGTCAGTGCCAATCACAAACTGCTTGGGAACCCTGTGGTGGTTCTCAGCTGAAATGTCCAGCAGTCGACAAAATTGAAAAATTGCAATCAGTCTAGAAGATCAAGTGTTAAGGTAACTGATATAAAGCTTTTGGGACAAGATGAGGGGTTGCAGTGATACACAAAGCAATCTCCCCCCAAAAAAAATTGATTCGCATGCCAAACGCTTTATTTCACTTATCTAAACGCTTTTGGTGTTTTTTACTGATTGTGATTATTTTTTGTCCTTGACCGACTGCCGGACATTTCAGTTTGAGAACTGCCATAACGACGGAATGAGGCAAGTTGCAGTTTTTAGCAATGATCTCCCCAAATGACTGTCGACTGAATGGCCATGGTTCTGAACATACTGCGGAAAAGGTCTACGGAATTGTTTTGGCCTGGTTAGAAACAAAAATGTCTGGAACCAATGTAGAAATCACCTTCTGGTGGAGGTTTACATTCGGGCAGGTAATCACTGCCCCCTTCCCAAAAGAACTGTTCTTGTGGTTAATGGTATTCAGAGCTTTCTGGCAATCATTCATTTTATGCTCATCCTAAGCCTCTTTTCATTTTCTACTGTTAGGATTTAGGCAAATTCACAGATTTAGGCAATTGCGTAGTTATACGCATTTCCTGTAACCAGACCTAGACAAAAGAAGCTCGACTCGTAAAACATGGACTTGAAAAGAAATAATAAAGCATGTTAGTTGCGGTCTGGTGATTTGTGGAACAGCACGAGGTAGATCATTGATTTTAAAGTTGTTGGATCAGATAAATACTCCAACATTTGTTGAATAGTGTCACACTATTACGGTAATGCAGCGTATGGTTTGTAAGCAATCATCTCAATATGCCCATGCAATGCTCCATGTCCAAAAGAATGTTGAGCAGTGTTTGGCATTTAGATGGAGGGGGACACATGTATCCCCCTCCATAGGTCAGGTCAGCCAAGCAGTTTTGAGTTCATGCCCCACAGCGACCAGATGAATCTGAGTATGCAGGACCTTTGTCTAGACCTATCTAAGCAACTCTGCATACTTGTTTTCTGCTGGAGGATCATTTCATACGCTCAGGTGGGAGCTCATTTTATATGCCCAGGCGGGCTGTACAGAGCCTGATGTTTTGGTCAAACGCCCAGCTGTCACTGCTTGCCAGGAGCCACTCCCTGCTCACCTGGGCCCCCAAACTTGGCAGGCATACCTAGAAAGCATGCTGAACAAGTCCTCATACTCAGATTGTTGCCAAACACAGTGATTGCCTGTTTTCCCTGTCCGCACCACTTTGCCTCAGGCTAGCAAATGCGCACAGGTGCGCACCATGCTCTAAGTGCTCTGGACCAAAAATCACCCCCCCCCCCCTTTCACTCCAAAGGATCAGGATTGACCTAAAACCTATCTGAGAGCCAAAATATGGGCAAAATTTGGGCCAGACAGGCGTTTTGGCACCCATTTTCATGGAAATGTTTAAAAAAAGACCTAAAATGCCCCTGGCTCAATCCTAGAGCCCTGCCCTCACTTTCCTGACGCAAAAGTACCAATTTAGGCACCACTGAGAGTGCTGCATACTCACTTTGCAGCGGGGCATTAACTCCTCATTTTCACACATCTCGGCTGAGCTGACCATAGGCACACTAACTAGCCTGGATGACATCAACCAAACAAAAAGCTAAATCATAAGCATTCAAGCGTACTAGTAGTTACCATGCTATCCAAAAATTGAAAACAATCATTAACACCAGACATGCTCTTAATTTTCAAGGAGCTTCTGGGGGGAGGTTGCTGGGTGCGCGGCGGTGGAGAATGGGAGGTGGAGAGTCCGGACGACCAGGAGCATGGCAAACAACCCTCCAGATCCCTATTAGCTCTGTGTATGGCTCTCATTTAGGCTAGCTGTGTTTAGTGTAGGTTTGAGGACCCTTTGGTGAGACCCCTGCTAGCCTGCTAGTTAGGGAACCCTCCCTCAATGCACGCGGCCTCAGGCCTGCATAGCCTTTTTTTAGTCGATACAGGCTCTTCTGCCCGGCACCAAAGCCATCCTGATGTCATCTCTGTGCACTCTATCCCAGGCCGACCCTCACACATTGATCCTACTAAGATCCTTCCTCAAGACATGGAAAATCACTTTGTTGAGTTAAAAGTCTGCTCTGATACTGAACCTTTTGCCACTCTGGAAGATGCAAGTGCCCAACATGCAGCACTGTAACCAGGCTCAAAAACTGCAGCTCAAGAAACCCACAGGAACAACAAGGTGACCCTGCACATCATCTTAATTAGTGTGGCAGGCACTCTCTATAAAGAAAAAGAAAAGTCTACGCCAGCCAAGAGGCCGCGTGCATTAAGGAAAGGTTCCCTGACTAGCAAGCTAGAAAGGGTCTCACCAAAGGGCCCTCAAACCTAAACTAGACTGAGCTAGCCTAGGAGAAAGCCAGAAACAAGGGCTAATTAGGATCTGGAGGGTTGGCTGCCATGCTCCTGGACGCCCGGACTCTTCTTCTCCTGCTCTCCTCTGCCGCGCGACCAGCAAACCCTCCCCCAGAAGTCCCCTGGAAATGAAGTGCATGTCTGGTGTTAATAATAGTTGTTAATCTTTGGATAGCATGGCAACTCAGTTTGGATGCTAATGATTTAGCCTTCTGCCTGGTTAAACCCAGGTCGATAAGAGGAATAATGTAGTCGTTATAAATAGTGCCTGCCACTCTCTACAATGACCACACCATAAACCTCTAACCAACCTGGTACTGACCAGACAAAAAGCTAAGTTACTTGCATTTAAATTGAGTTGCCATGCCATCCAGAGGTTAACGAACATTACCAAACATGCTCTTCATTTCCAAGGGGCTTCGGGGGGTGGGGGTGGGGATTAGCTGGACACCTGGCAGTGGAGAGCGGGAGAAGGAGAGTCCGCGCGTCCAAGAGCATGGCCAACAAACCTCCAGATCCCCATTCGCTTTGTTTCTGTCTCTCTTCTAGGCTGACTGTGTCTAGTTTAGGCCTGAGGGCCCTTTGGTAAGATCCTTTAAGTCTGGCAAGTTGCTAGCTTGCTAGTAAGGGGGACTTTCTTTAATACAAGTGGCCTTTCAACTGGCGTAAGTTTTTCTTTTTCTTTTCCTTTCCTTTTCGTAGCAAGAAAAGAAAAGGAAAACTACGCAGAAAGTAAAAACACTCCCCACATCAATTCAGGAAAAAAGAATACCTAGGGACGAGGCACCGTGTATTCACTTCATCAAAAGAAAAAAAGAGGTTAATGGGGATCAGGAGGGTTACAAGCAGTACCTTTTGCCTGATCTTGGTGATGAGAGTTTAAAGAAGTCTTCTCAAGAGCGCTTCTGGTGCTAGCAAGTTAATAAGCATACTGGACGGAATGAGCACGGAGCTCCAAAGCAAGCTTGGTGGCTTTAAGTGTGTCAAGGCCAAGCCCTTTAAGGGGCTCCAGAGTGTGAGGGGTGTAGATGACCCCACCACACTTAACAAAATGGTATGGAGGGTGACTTGAGCTGAGGCCCTTGAAAGACCGCGACAAAGGTTGCAGTGCTGCAGGTTGGAGGCCTCCAGCTATACTTGGGCCTGGTGTCTTTACACTGGCAGTATTTGACCTCCACAAGGTGGATTTACCTCTGTTCCAAAAGAAGCTGGCTAGGGTGACGGACCTTGGAAGTAGGTGGAGTGGCTGTGGCTGGCGCTGAGTGCTTTGGATCCCTGTTCCCCCTGCGGCCCCCTGTACTTATCAACAGATACCAGGAATTTGTCCCTGGTACTCTTTTCATAGGAGCAAATAGTTGTATTCCAGGCGCAGGTTTAGACAAATTTATTTTCACACATTATCTGGTTAGTCAATATCACTTCTAATATGAAAATTGGACGTCATAATGTTGCTGGAAGAATGATCACAAAATCTCTTAGCAATAGCCCTCGGGGAGTAGGCTTGGTTAACACAGGCATAGGAAGTGATGATCGGCAACACAACCTTCAAATTCCTATACATGCCTATAACAAAATTATACCCCCTTCCCTCTTTCCTTAAGTTTCCCTAAGAGCTCTAGACTCACCTCCAGCCATCCTGATGCTACGTTGTTCCCCCCTTCCATACCAAACCCACTTCTTCCTCCTCTTCCTCCTCCTCACATGATGTGTCACGCAGTAGGCATGGCACCTTACAGAGGACCAGCACAGCTACACGCGCAAGACAGCCTCATCAACTCAATGCAAACCAGCGGCATGTGCACTTGATTGGATTTAGATACTGTGGATACACAAGGCCTGGGCAACAGTTGGAAGCGGCGCAGCGGCAGCATGCAGGATTTTGCAAGAATATTAATGGGGAAGCTGTGACATTGCACACCATCCTTCTGGGCGTCGGTGGGACTTATGATGACACCATGAGATGTGGACAATTCCCCCCACAAAATAGGCATTTTTTACATGCTCCCAGCGTAGTTATGTTCAAATTTGGGACACTTTATTTTGGTCACAAAATGTAGCTTGTTCCTGTCTATGCCCTTGAGCTCAACTGTCACAGATTTGGGCGCACCTGCTAAATTAGCCGCGGCTTGAACCCTACTTTTTGACCATTAATTTCTATTCCAGATCAGCCGCTCCACCAAAATGGGAGATTTCTAGTGATTTGGAGTCCTTGCACCAATAAAGGTAAAGGATATCATAGCATAAGATTGGCTTAAGAAGACCCAGTGGTTCAGGTAAAATCATATCTTCTCTCATTGGCAACTCGCAAACCAATATCTGTGTCTACAAAGTAAAATCTCATGCTGGCATTGCTGGTAATGAATGTGCAGATACAATTGCTAAATATCAAGCAAGCCAAGCCAATAATATCGTGGCTGATACTGGGATCCCTAGCGCAGGCCCTGGCGGGATCCCTTTTTCTCATCTATTTTGATTAGCCAAGGAGGAAAAAAAAGAACACAATGCTGGAACATCCACAGCTCCTGCACCCAATCCTGAAATCACCTACCTCCCCAATCTCCAAAATGCTCTCCAGTCTCATATGCATACAAAACACAGACTTGGATATGCCAACCCCAAAACAGGCTACTAATCTTACTATCAAAGCTTATTACCTCATGTTAACAAGAAAATCAGCAATGCCTTTAGAAACATGCCTTGTATATCCTCACCTATGAAGCGCACCATTTTACAATATCGCACGGGTACCCTCTATAACCAAAAACATGCGGTTCGCTTCAAGAGGGCCACTAACCCATGATGCCCTCTCCCAGGCTGTCATCAATTAGACAGCGCACTCCACATTCTTTCAGGCTGCCAAAACCATATCATCTCCAGCATGAAAACTGAACGCCACAACGTTGCTAGAAGAATGATCATCAAAGCTCTTAGCAAAAGCCCTTGGGGAGCAGGCTTGGTTAACATGGACATAGGGAGTGATGGTAGGCTGGCGCAGCACAACCTTCAAATCCCTGCACATGCATCAAACAGAATTATACCCCCTTATCTTTTTCCTAGAAAATTTCCTAAGAGATCTAGACTCACATCCAGTCGCCCTGATACTATACTGATTACTCCCTATAAAGCCAAACCAACTCCTTCTTCTCCTTCTTCCACCCGCTCACACCATGCATTACGCAGCAGACACAACCCAACACAGAGGACCACACGAGCCAACCGCGTGAGACAGCCCCACCAACTTGATGTAAACCAGCGGCACGTGCACTTGATTGAAATTAAGTACTGTGAAGACACGAGGCCTGGACAACAGTTAGAGGCGGCACAGCGGCAGCATACAGACCTCAGGAAACTTATTAGTGCTAAAGTTGTGACTCTCCACACTATCCTTCTGGGTGTTGGTGGGACCTGCTACACTGATCATACCTTGAACCAGTTTAAAGAACTTGGACTGGACCATCAACGGGCCCATAAACTTGCTCAAAAACTCCATGCCCATTCGGTTCAGTATGCCCATAAGCTTGTTACCACTAGACGTGCTATGGAAAATAGTAATGTTTCTCACAGCCAGGTTCTGGAGCCGGGTGCTTCCAGTAACCCTCCAGATCCACATTAGCTTTTTCTTCCTTGTAGCTTTGTGGTGGAGGAAACTCACGGCTCTTCTGAGCCAATGTGTCTCCTTTTCGTTAATTGATGTAGGGAGAGTTTCCTCTAACCCCTTAAAGCTCTCAACATTCATATTCCTGTCCTTGCTATCACACACCCCGCTATTAAAAGCCCCCATAAAGTCCTGATTCGCCCACTAAATGAATCTGACCGTACAGCTTTTACACAATCCCTACAAGACCCTGCACATGGGATCATCCAAAAACTTGAAGGACTCCTCCAAAACCTTGACCCAGCACATACAGAAGCCATCTCCTTCCTGAACAACCTGAATAACACGTCTGCAAAACACACTAAAAAATTGGAGACACTCTGTAACAAACCTGCCACAGAGGCAGTTGAAACCTTGGCAGAAGGCATTTCTGGCCTCATTTACTCCTCCTACCAAGTAG
Organism: Dunaliella primolecta; assembly: GCA_914767535.2. Classification (NCBI taxonomy): domain Eukaryota; kingdom Viridiplantae; phylum Chlorophyta; class Chlorophyceae; order Chlamydomonadales; family Dunaliellaceae; genus Dunaliella; species Dunaliella primolecta. The sequence continues at coordinate 1,886,066 of OU611752.1, forward strand.
CACTCAAAGTCTGCAACACCAAAATCATATCTTCAGACAACAACCACTACAATCCAAGGACCGTTAGCAACAAGCGGCGTCAGTTGAAAAAAAAGCTTAACCTTATCAGGTCTATCCAGTCTTCGCTCACATCCCTTGCCGTCAACCTAACAGATAGCACCTCCACCATCTTGCAACAAAACATGGAAAACCCAATTCTCCATACAGCCATCTCTAAACTCAACAGCCTTAATCATGACCTCCCACCCCTCCAACAGTTGGAGGAGTTATATGCAAGCGCCAAACAAGCTATTACCTACATAGATGAAACTCGCAACAGAGATAACAGTAACATGGCTCGCAAAAGACTGCAACAAAAAATTAATACTAATCCCAAACAAGCACACAAGGAGATTTTTAGAGATAAAAATACACAGCCAAGAGCAGGGCTCCAAGCGCTGCGTGATCCAGAGACTGGCAATATTGAAACTGAGCCTACCAAGCAGGCCCAAATCGTAGAAAATTACTACACTGACGCTATGAAGGCAGTTAACATCAAGCATGGCAAATACCTCCCAGAAGAAGCACCACGTAATTATCCCTGGGAACAGGCTGGCAGAATTGAACCAGTGCCTGATCCTTTCACTTTACAATCACAAATTACAATAGGAGAACTTGAAGGTAACAGTAAAAGGGAATGGCTCCACTCCAAAATCATGGATAAAAGCGCCTTCAATGAATGCATAAAAACTCTCAGTAACAACAAATCACCAGGACCAGATGGCGTAGTAAATGAGATTCTCAGGATGCTTTCCCCAGAAATCCAGGAGAGCATACACAAACTCTTCATCATTATGTGGGCCACCCGCCTCACCCCAGTATCTTGGAAGACTAGTGAGACTATCCTCATTGACAAAAATAAAGGAGAAGAGACCGAAATCTCATCCTACCGACCCATTGGGCTTGCCAACACGCTTTACAAGCTGTGGACGCGTATGGTCACTAATACACTTTATGAATATGCAGAAGCACACTCTCTACTGAGTTCCACTCAAGCTGGTTTCCGTAACCAAAAAGACACCATCCACCAGCTCCAGAATGTCATCATGGGACTTGAAGACGCAAAAATTTTTGGAAAAGATATTTATGCCCTCATCGTTGATTTCACCTCCGCATCCAACACTACTGACCATGACAGAATGCTCTGGATTATGTATGACTTGGGTTTCCCCACTGATGCTATTGACACTGTCAAAAATCTCTATGAAAGCGCCACCACCCAAGTTAAATTGCCCTCAGGACGTAGCACTGAAAAAATTCCTGTTGAAAGAGGTACAATCCAAGGAGACACACTTTCTCCCTTCCTCTTCCTCCTTTACATGGAGCCCCTCTTAAGATGGCTACATGTAGGAGGACGCGGTTATAAACATGGCTACATCCCAGGCCAAAACGCCACTGATACTCACCTTGCTAATGTACTAAGCAGCGCTGCTTTTGCAGATGACCTTCTCTGCCCCACTAGCACAATCCAGGACCTCAAGGTGCAAGCCAGAAAACTCACTCTCTATTCTGACTGGGCTGCACTCATTATTTCTGGCAGCAAAACAAAAGCAACGGGAATTCTACACAGCCATCCTGGAAAAGATAAAAATGGAGTGACACCCTCTCAAGCTCTCTGTCAACAACTCAAAGGAAAAATAGAAATCCAAAGACAGAAGGCTCAGTTTCTTGCATCAAATGAACCCTTCCTTTATCTTGGAGTTCATATCTCCATGGACTTAAATTGGAAGCATCAAATCCAACGCATGACCTGTAACCTCAAAAATAAGCTTGATAACCTCAACTCTTCCTATGCTTCCCCACGCCAAACACTTAACATTGTCCGTACAGCTATTATCCCTAGCCTTGCCTATGCTTTTGCAGTTACTCCCTGCACACCAGCAGACCTCATCATTTGGGACACTATGATAGACAGGGTTATCAAACATAAATTCAAACTCTGGAACAGCACAGCAGCGGCAATGATCCGCGAAGATTCTGACAACTTTGGTCTAGGACGCACCTCAATTTGTGTTGAATACCACAGACGCCTAGCTTTTGCTCTAACGTCTAGCCTAGAGGACCCCTCAATTTGACATCGCACCATAAGCCTCAACCTCCTCACTAAGCAAATAGCGGACCTTAAGCTCTCATCTTCAGCCTATCTTACCAAACGAGAAGGAACCAACCTGCACATAAGACGCCAACTCAACTTCTGCATGCGAGCCCGCCAATTGATCAGTATCCACTCTAGTAAGCTCCACCTCATGAAATACGAGAAAATTTTGTTCGGTGAGGACTTAGACCTCATCCATAAAGCCCTCTCCCTGCATAAACCACCTCCCCACAACCTCTCCTCCCTCATGAATTGCATAATGCAGCCCCTAATGGGCCTTGGAATTAATGGAGTCCATGAACTCACATCTCCATGTAAGACTCACATCATAACAGTAGCTCAGCTACAAGCCAAATACTCCAAGGTCAACGTTAAATGTAAAATAGCACTCAACAGACTTGCAGCTCTGGCAAACCTTCCCCAGGAAGAGGAGTTGAGTACATCCTCCATCCAAAATATCATTGCCTACAAAAACACCGAAGCTAACACTCTCGCTAATTACCGCCTTATCAAAAACACACATGTGAGTGGCCTCAATGTGGAGCCAATTACCCCGATTCATACCTACCCTCTTACAGGCTCCCAACCTAACAGAACCCCTTCCACACAAGTAGTGCCATCACCACAACCTCGCTCCACATCCCACTACAGACATGAACATACGGGACGTCGCCTCAGACGTGACCAAACCACCTTGTCAGCCCCTACACAGAACGCTCCTACACAAGAAATTTGTCCTGTTACTCAGGAAGTAATAACTGACAAAGAACCACAACCCACAGAAGAGCCACCCAATAAAAGAACTCGCTCCAATTCTAGGCCGAGCATCACTCCTACACAAGTAATTCATACCTCAACGCAAAATACTGCAAACTTTATGATGCCCACTCAACAGGATCAACCTACAGAAGGGCCACCCAGCAAGCGCACACGCTCAACAAAGAAACACACCTCCACGCCGATGTCTCAACCCCTTAGCCAGAATTATTGTAGAGCGAATGCCAGCCAAAGCACTGCTAACTTTATCCCAACACAGCCCAACTCCCCATGCACGACAGATACTGGACAGACAGGCAACACCTGCAGCCCTCCTACCTACTCAAACACTCCAAACAGCCTGGATACACAAATCAATAAACACAAAAACAAGAAGAAAAAAAATGCTTCATATAGAGACAGAGCTCACCCCTCCTGCCATCAACCCCCTCAGCTCGCCATGCCAAGCCTCTGAGGTCTGGGATTACAAGAAAACCTCGGTACAAAAGCTTATAAAAGCAAAATCAGCCAGCCATGCCATCAATATCATATATAACCATGATATTGACATAAGCCATATAGATGGTTGGAGAAACTGCACCGTTAATAAAAAAGACGGAAGGAGGACCCTCGTCCATAACCAAGTGCAATACCACACCCATTTTGCCCCAATGATTATTGAGGAGTGGGCCCTGCCTTTATTCCAAAAAGCTGGCTTTCAGCATGCGACTACCCTACCTGCTGCTCGCACTGATGTTGAGTGCGCTTGCTGCCAAATATGCAATTACCATGGTGGTTACGAACCTATCAACTCAGAACCACCGTACCCTGATATGTATATCTGTGATGTATGCCATCGTACGTACCACTGGAAATGCATGAAAGATCTTGGATGCTTCACTGATGGGCAAAGACAAGAGATTGATGCAGCTGACACATGGGCATGTCCTGCTTGCGCAGACCTAAACAATGCGCAGAAAATTGACAGAGAACGTCAGTCTTAAGTACAACTCATAAGGGTCACTTGGATGCCCTCCTGGGAGCCTGAGGAATTTAAAGAGGTCTGGCCTGAATTCCGGCAGCGTCTGCTTGAATTTGAAACCAAACAGAGCGAACCTGACCTCTCCCGACCCACAGAAGACTCTACTCTTTCCAACCTTGAGAGGCAAGGCTTTGATAAACTTGATGCGAATAACACTTGGAAACAGAAGCTTGACACAATACTGCACAATAAAGTAACCTTTGACATACACCCCACCAACCCACAAGTAGACATAAAACCCACTGGTTGCAGTGAATTCTGGCTGCATGAAATTGACCTTGTCAAGTACACAGTTAAACAAAAACCTAATGAAACATCAATAGACACTGAATCACAGAGCCCCCACCCTAGTGCTCCTCCTCCCCTCATCCTCCCGGAAATTTACAAATCACACATGGCCTGCATTTATAACACACAAGGTAAATGTGTTGGGATGATAACCCCTAGCCGCTTCCAAATTCTTTATAAGGCTTTCTATAGGACCAAGCTTGCGGGCTTGCACGAAGCCATAACACCTGCTCCTACTAGCTTTGCATCTGAGATGCAGGGGCTCCTTGCTCGCAAAACTGTACTAGAAAACAAGTACACTAGCACAAAGATTAAAGACTCCTTCTCGCGGGCCCTGCCAACCCACATCCATACCGCCCTCCAGCGTTGGGCCCTGGTAACTCAAGAAAAAATGGCCTCCCCGCTGGATCACGACCCACAATACCAGCACTACTGGAGCAATGACCCCCGAGACACTCTCTTTGGTGCCCATCATAACGCCTTCTCCTCCACATTTTCAGGCTTCTCTGTCTGCCATCCCATTTACGCCGAGGATGCTATGACTAAGGCCTTGCGTCATGCTATCTACTCAGCCATTCTCAACACAGAGGCCACTGCTACTTTCATGTTCCTCCCTGTCTGGGGAAAACAAATGATAACTATTTCCTACTCCAAACTCATTTCTGCATTCCCCCACCTCTGCTACGAACTTGGTACTATCCCGCGTACCAACCTTGCTTATGATGCCCCCCAATCATGCCCCAACCAAGAAATACCTCTTCCTCAGCACACCTGGGACGTACAAATTATTGCGGTTTGGAACACTGCTGCAAGGGTCCATCTAAACAACCATAACTCAGCTTGGCTACAGAGCCTGGCGAGTGATATAAATAGGTATACAAAAGCCAAGTGGAAACTGCGCCGTGTCAGCAGCCATGCCACTCTCAACTCCATGCATGCTGTCATGCTTGGATTCGAGAAATGTAAGTGCCTCCCTTCTGACAAACTGCAAGTTTCCAAAATTTTAAAGAGCCCACTCATATACAATTATGAGATAGTCTCTGTGCCCAGCCAATCCAATCCCTCCCTTGCTCTCAAAGTCCCAGACTGGAGGACATGGGCGTACACTGATGGCAGCTGTCATACCAGAAATGGCAAACAAGAAATTGGAGCAGGTGTTTACTGCCCTCTCACTAACAACATCAAATTTGTTGAGCCCAACGGTGCTGGAATTACCAACACCATTTGCCGAGCTGAACTGGCAGCAATCGCTGCTGCCATCACACACTCCTACTCACACATTGCTACAGACAGTCTCACCTCTCTTCATCAAATACGTAAGCAACTTATTTATCCGGAGAAACACAAACAACACATTCAAGGGGATGTCCTAAAAACCATATCTACCCTCATTAGCAACTCACAAACCAAAATTTGTGTATACAAAGTGAAATCTCATTCTGGTGTTGCTGGTAACGAACGTGCTGATGCTGTTGCTAACTATCAGGCAAAACAAGCCAATAACAGCATGGCTGATACTGGGATCCCCTGTGCAGGTCCTGGCGGGAACCCGTTTTCTCATTTATTTTGGTTAGCCAAGGAGGAAAAAAGAGAACATGCTGCGGGCACATCAACAGCTCCCGCTCCCAACCCTAAAATCACCTACCTTTCCAATCTTCAAAATGCTCTCAAGTCACACATGCATACAAAACACAGGCTTGGATATGCCAACTCCAAAACAGGCTACTACTCCTACTATCAAGACTTGTTACCACACGTGGAAAACAAGATAAGCAATGCCTTTAGAAACATGCCTTGTATATCCTCACCTATGAAGCGCACCATCCTCCAATATCGCACAGGCACCCTTTATAATCAAAAGCATGCAGTTCGCTTTAAAAGATCCACTGACCCAAGTTGCCCTCTCCCAGGCTGTCATCAATTAGACAGTGCACTCCACATGCTCTCTGGCTGCCAAAATCATATCATCTCCTGCATGAAAACTGAACGCCACAATATTGCAGGAAGAATGATCACCAAAGCTCTTAGCAAAAGCCCTTGGGGAGCAGGTTTGGTTAACACGGACATAGGAAATGATGATAGGTTGGCGCAGCACAACCTCCAAATCCCTGCTCATGCATCTAAAAGAATTATTCCCCCTTACCTCTTTCCACGTAATTTTCCCAAGAGATCTAGACTCAAATCTAGCCGTCCAGATGCTATACTGATTACTCCTTATCAAGACAAACCCACTTCTTCTTCTCCTTCTTCCTCCTGTTCACACTATGCTTTACGCAGCAGACAACCAACACAGAGGACCAGTGGCTCTAACCGTGTGCGACAACCCCACCAATTGAATGTCAATGAGCGCCATGGACACTTGATTGAAATCAAGTATTGCGAAGACACGAGGCCTGGACAACAGTTGGTGGCGGCACAGCAGCAGCACGCAGACCTCTGCAGACTTATTTCTGCTAAAGCTGTTACCCTGCATACCATCCTTCTGGGTGTCGGTGGGACCTGCTTTAGGGAGCATACTTTAAACCAGTTAAAACAACTAGGACTTGACCAACAGCGTGCCTTGAAACTTGCTCGTAATCTGCATGCACATTCTGTTCAATATGCTCACAAACTTGTTACCACTAGGCGTGCTATTGAGAACAAAAACACTTCTCACAGCCAGGTTCTGGAGCCAGGTGCCTCCGGTAACCCTCCAGACCCCCATTAACTCTGTTTGTTTTAAATCTTTGTGGTGGAGGGGACTCAAGGCTCTTCGGAGCCAATGTGTCTCCTTTTCCTTAATTGATGTAGGGAGAGTTTTCTCTGCCTACGTAGTTTTTCTTTTCTTTTCTTTCCTCTGCCTACGTAGTTTTTCTTTTCTTTTCTTTTCTTTTCTTTTCTTTCTTCTTCAGGTACAGAATTTCAGCCATTTTCCTTGAAGGAAATCCAGCACAAGGGGTGCCAAAAAGGGTGGTTTGACCTCCTCTTTTCCTTTCTTGACTATGCAGGATGCTAGTGCATATGGAGGTCACACACACACTAAACGTTGGGAGTGAACATTGGTCTCAGGGTGGAGCTGTGTACCCTTTTTGTGTGATCTGAGGTCGGAGAGTGATTTGGGATCCTCCAATTTTCATCTTTTTTTGGTGAATGTAATAATCATATGAAAACAAATTGTTGAAATGGTTCAAATGGAACAGAAATACGAGAAAGAGCATTTGCGACAATAGGCCAGTTGACCCTCCTCTGACGTCGACACACGTGGTGCGCCAGAAAAGCAAAAAAAAACTACTAGGCAGTGAACACTCCCTACATCAATTCATGAAAGGAAGCCACATTGGTGCACATACCGTATGACCACCCCACCACGAAGTTCAGACTGAGAGAAGCCAGACATCACTTGAAGATTAGCTAATCCTATGGGCCTCGACCGCCAACAAGCTAGCAAGCTTGCACATAAAATCAATGTAAAGTACACCCACAACTTATTACCACTAGGCGCAAAAACAAGAGTGCTCTTCACAGCCAGCCTGAGGTTCTGGAGCCAGGTGCTTCTCTCCAGACTACAGTTGGGATCTATAGATCTAGCTAGCTACAGCCCTTTTTGTTCCTGAAATGTGGAGGGGAACTCCGGCTCTTTTGCGCCAATGCGTCTTCTTTCCTCAACTTAAAAAGTACGGGTACGAAGCTGAAATCCAGCCATGCAAAACACTTCTTGTGACATCCATTTCAATTTACAGCAAGAAATATAGCACAGCTGCAGGAACATATCTCGAACACTTGTAGCAAATCTAGTTTGCAGTAATGATGAAGTCGTATTTTTTACATCGTTCTCTGCCTAGTACTCTCGGCGGCGATCGATCGTGTTTCGTGCAAAATAATAAAATATTGAAAATTTTGAACAAACAATTGGTTACATCAGGCTTGCATCACAAGCCAGAAATATCTGGAAGGTCTGATTGCCCTGAGAAATGCTTCACAGCCGCATGTTGTCATCAAAGCTTGGCCAGCACAAACAAACGGTCCCTCTAAGAGGAGTTGGAGGGCGCAGGCAGTTGAAAGTTCAAGCGCTGTTGAAAGCTGCACAGGGTCATAAACCCACCTGGTCTCAGACAACGGATGATGTGCTGATAAAGGTACAGTCACTAAAGCGTGCTCTTACAACGAACACACACGCGCACACACACACACACACATACACACACACACACACACACACACACACACACACACACACACACACACACACACACACACACACACACACACACGCACGCACGCACACACACACGCACGCACGCACGCACGCATGCATGCATGCATGTATCCACCCAACCACCACCACACACACACACACACACGCACACATACAAGCATGCACACCTGTGCACACAAGAATTTTATGGTCTGTATGGGACTTTTATTTACAGAGTCCAGCAACTTAACAAAATGTAGCAAATATATGTCAACCGCTCTGCAAGCTTCATGGAACAGTTGCAAGCTGCTGACTCGTTCAATGGAATTCAATAAAAATAAGCTGAAATATGCAACTGGCCCACTTTTCTTTTGTCTAAAACTGAAAGCAGTCCATCAATTGATTTGCCACCCAATTGTTTTTCTTCGGGCAAGCAACAGCATCTTTCAGCTTCTAGACAGATCTAGACATATGCAGGCATGTGTGAAAGCTAAACATTTCCAGGGGGAAAAAGGATGCAGGAGGCACCATGATAAAGGTAGCTGCCCTTGTTTGTGTGTGAAAAAGGTCTTGCTCAGAGACTGACCAGCAGGAGACATGGTATATATGCCCGATTCTGCAGCAGCTGTTTACACATTGTTTGCAATAGTCCTTTTAGGACACTCCTCATGGCCCAAGGGGTAGGCCATTGCCTCTTGCACAGTATTACATATTATGCAGCACCGTTGTATCATTTGCATATGCACATACACACATCATCCATAAGTGCCGAGGTCAATGTTAGCAGAATACCTGTGCGGTATGGTGCGTCGGAAGAAATGTTGATATTTGCAACATGTATGGTGTTCTTTGAAGTGCGTACCTAGTTCATAAGCAAACTGGGCTTGCCGTCCTGCTTTTGGCGCCGTTCACAACAAAAGGAGCTTCCACTTTTGGTTCCCGTGTGTGCTGTGAAACCTGTTTTTATAGCCACACTGTGCTGCAGCTGCTCTCTTGATTTCTATCAACAACATTTATGATGTTACTATGATGTTAATCCTTGAATTTAATTAATGCTCAGCTCAGCTCGGCTCTTGGTTGCCTCTTGCCACCCTGCTAGGTCCCTGTCCCGGAAGATGTGCGCGGCAAAGAATTGGATTTAGAGGTCCATGTGAGGCGGCTCAGCCTTCGCCTCAGGGGTCAGCCAATCCTAGAGGGCAGTCTTGCAGACGCTGTAAGTTGCCTGCAAATTCATTGCAGCTGTTGCAAAAGCAGCATTGCAGGTGCAGGGACACGTTTGCTCATCCTGTTGACCGTTCATCCTTCAAGTGTCAATGTGCCACGTCTAGAGGTCTGCCTTATTTCTCTTGTACTAAGTTGATATTATAAAGCATAAAGCATGATGTCAGGTGATGTTAGTTCACAGGTGAGATACAGCAAGAAGCAGGTTAGCAATTGAGGCTCTCCGTCTTCATTCTTTGGACATGGGTAATAAGAATACAGAAGAAAGGATACAGCAGAGATTAGCATCACTCCTGCACTGCTGTCTTTTTTGCCTCTGAGCTGCTCGATACTTTGCTCAGGCACTCAGCGCTGACTAGAGTAATAGCCGTGCTCACAAGACCCTCTTGCTTAGACGTTATGGAGTTTTCCTTCAGGAAAGCATACTACTATTTTAATGGAGCTCCTTGAATGTCATTTTTATTGGTTGGGGGCAAGACCAAGTGATTGATGCACACAGGCCAGTTTCAAGCCTCACGGGCAAACCAAAAGTACTAAAACTGCTTGGGAAGCGGATTGGCAGGTGCGGCAGCAAGCCACTTGCATGACAGCAAACCAGGTGAACATTGGTGCCTGTATGCAACAGGTCACTTGGAGCAACAAGCCCCCAGCCTAAACGACTGGCCGCTGGCCGGTGCCTGTGTTCAACACTTAGGGAAAGGCATTACCTGGTATACAAGAGAAGGCGATCCATGGCCTTGTATGATTGTTGCACTGGCACGCTTGTTTGAAAAAAGATAGCCTCGCAAGCATGCCTGCTCTTCCCTTCTCTGCATTGCGATATGCAGGGAGAGGTCGACATAGATGCCTGCTTCTGGACCTTGGAAGAAACATCCCAGGGAAAGGTTGTGGACATCACGTTGGCCAAGAAAGCCATGGGCTACAACAATTGGGAAGCTTTGCTGGAGACAGATAGAGCAGACTTGAGTGTAACCGACAGGTGAGAGGTGGTTCACCTTGCACAGGCGACTGCCGCAGCAGGGAAGCTTAGGGAGTTACAAGGGGCTTCGGGACTGCCCGAAAATCGCCTTAGTCCTCAAGTCGACCCAACCTTCCTTTAAAAAACCTGGTTTATAGTTTTTAGGAAGCCCCAAAAGGTACACCCACCACTAAACTTCAGGAGGAATTTTCATCCCCTTGCTGCAAATTTCTTTGAGCACAACCCCCACTTCATTGGGCCAACAGTAGCTTGCGCCTAGCAGGTCTTCTGAAATGATGGGGTTTGGCAAAGGAGCGGGGATTGGGGTGGGGGTTACCTGGGCTGCCCCTGCATGAGCATGAGGGGACATCACACAGCCCAAAAACTCATGATATGCTGCCATCCCACTGCATGCTGCCAGGAGCAGGGTAGGCTCTCGTACAATTCATGTATGACTGGTTCGCCCAAAAAGCTTAAAAAACTTTGGGTCCTACCCGATCAGGTCCTTGGGTCCTTGGGGAAAGGCTTTTGGGTTCGTCTCAATCTGTTTTGGTGCACCATTATTTTGCTGTGTTAAAAATCCGGTAGGTTCTATACATAAAAAATTTAGGCATAGGCAATCAGGTTCTAATTTTGTTGCTGTCTTTGAGTGTATTTGAAATTCATCTGAAGTCTAGATAAGATAGAAGGCAGCGTGTATCCCCTCCACCAAGAGGAGAAAAAAAGTGTCAATGGAGATCAGGGTTATTAGCAGTACCCCTTTCCTGATCTTGTTGATGAGAGTTTAAAGAAGTCTTTACAAGAGCGTGTCTGGTGCTAGCAAGTTTAAAGGCGTACTGGACAGAATGAGCGTAAAGCTTTAAAGCAAGCTTGGTGGCTTAATGAGTGTTAAGACCAAGCTCTTTAAGGAGCTCCTAAGTGTGAGGGGTGTAGATGACCCCGCCCATGCCTAACAGAATGGTACGGAGGGTAACTTGAGCTGAGGCTCTTGAAAGATGGCGACAGAAGTCATGGTGCTGCTGCTTGAAGGCCTCCAGCTGATTCTTGGGCCTGGTGTCTTCACAATATTTGACCTCCATGAGATGGATGTGCCTCTATTCTAGAAGGAGCTGGCTAGGGTGACAAACCTTGGAAGCAAGTGCAGTGGCTGGGGCTGGCGCTGAGTGCTCCCTGTTCCCCCTGCGCCCCCTTCTATTTTCAGTTTTCAGCAGAGACCAGGAATTGGTCACCGGCTCTCTTTTGATTGCAAAAACTAACATTGCGTCTAAGCGACTAGAACTGAGCTTTTGATTGTCAGGAAAGCCATGAGGGCAAATGTATTAGGGAGGGTTCCATTTGTATTCACGTTTCAGATTACCATAGCAACTTTCCAATTGTGCGAGATATTGAATGAATTAAATCGGAAAGTTTTGATTTAGAGAGGAAACTTGTGGAATTGTAACAAGAGTTTAAACACATAGTTGCAGCTTATCCTGTTCAGGCACAAAAGTCTTCAGTTTTTAAGGCCTTCTCAAGAGGCCCCTCACTGAGGAGGATGGCCCCCTGCTCAGTGTCAAGCAAATGAGCTTAACACCAGAGGTGCAAGCAGCGACGCAGCAGCAGGAGCTGACTGCGGCAGAAGCTGCAAGAGCCAACGCAACACCCACTGTCAGACCTGGATGCAACTTTGCATGGAGCCAGCGACACAACCTTCTGGTTGGTCCTTGTCCGGCTGTCAGCCCATGCTGGCATAGCTTGTAGCTCTTAACCAGCAGATAAGGACAGGAGAAGGTCAAATCCACGGGCTTAAAAAGAGAAGGGTGTCGTTAATGGTGGCAGGGAACCAGAGAAGGTCCAGCAATGGACAATAGGGACAGCGTGTGGGCCTGGATCAATTAGCTTGTGGGTTTCACTTCCCTTTCTTGAACTTGTTGTCAAACAGTGCTGGAAACAGTAAGTATTCGCAAAGAAATGGTTTTTTTGGAGGGCCTAGCGATTCGGTAAAGTCCGCAAAGAAATTGTTAATGAGTTATGACTCATTTTTAAAAGCTCGCAAAACTTTAAAGCCCCAAAATACGTTTCCTATTGTAGTTAATGAGTTAATGTATAAACTCATCAAAAGTAGGTGAGTTTGTACCTAGTTGAGTATCCAGGTTTGAATCTTGACTTTTAAAGAAACATTTTAAACAAAAATGTGAATAAAGGTTTTGGTCGTCCCCATGGATGCCCTCCCCCTTTTTAGGCAAATGTCCCACATAACGTTATCTGACCATAACTCAGCGCCCCCTGCACCGTTCCAGGACCTGAGAATTGTTTTGAAGAGCTGAGTTCTTCTTCACAAGGAGGTGCTAAAAGGGGGCTATGGGGTTTCTATGTACCCCGCAATCTTGGTGCAAACCAGGTCCAAATTTCCGCCCTGGAGCAACAAGAATGCTGCGCGGCAGGGGTTAAAAGCAGTGTATTGATTTCAAGCTAGTACATCGATTGAGCCCATTCCAATTCTTTTAATCACTATTTTGGTCAGCAACTCTGTGCTGATTTTGGGGCGACAGCTTGCAGCATGGGCAAGCTGTTGGAAATCCTTCATTCCGCGCCCACATCCGTCCCGATGCGTGCCCCTTGCCCCCAGTGGTCCCCGCAAAATCTGACATCCAGCATAGTAAGGCGACCTAAGAGCAGGTTAAGTTCAGGAGCGCTGGTCAGTTGGTGCAAATTTGAAAATTTAGCTTTTCCTGCCAAAACGCGTGCAAAACAGCCCCAGGCCACACAAAACACCTCTATTTGCCAAATTTTTCAGGAAAACTCTATGCGTGAGATATTAAAACATGTTTGGCATGGTCAGGGAATGCAAGGGCGCTTGCTGGAGGCATGAACATCTCAGTGAGACTGATTTGGGGGGCCGCTTGTGGGGACGTCCATTTTCAGAACCAGTTGAAGAAGGCGTTGAAATTGTACCAATTTGTGAATTAGTTTTACTGACCCATCGACAAGTACATGGATTGAATTGTTGATCAGCTTGAGGAGTAGGCCAAATCCTTTAAGGGGTTATAAGGGGGTTGGCATACAGCCTGAGACTCTGGCTGATCGGCTGCTGGCGAAACATTCTCATCCAGCATCAAAAATTGAAACCAATTCTGACAAAAATTTTGAAAATTTGTATGAGTCTTGATTTAGAAAGCATTGATCTCAAGATCAGTCAAAACGTGGAAGCTCGCTAAGAAAAAAATTAAGTCAGTGTCAGGAAGCTGGGCAAAAGAATGTATTGTTTAAAGAAGACCAATGAACAGGTCCTTGTATTTTCTGCGTAGTTTACACACCTCAAAGCAATTGCAATAGAAGAGAACATGTTTCTCATCCTGGCCAAATCCTCCATTATTCCTTCAATCACCAGAACTTGTTTGAACTTCCCTATGCCGTAGCTTCGTTGAAGTTTAAAGAAAATTTTGGCACTTACATATCAGTGTATTTTTTAAGGTTGGAAAACCTTGATTTCAAGTCTGCCCCCAAAAGGGCCATCTCAGAAATCTGCATTTCATGTCTTTTTCTCAAGCAGGCCCTGCCATGACCAGCCCCTCCTCAGTCTTCCCTTTGTCAACAAGCCAGTGCTGGCGGTGGGGCTGTCCCTGGGCAGGCTCCTCTGTGTACCATTTGGCCTGAAACTTGTTGGTTGCGCCAACCTCACCTAGCTTCTGCAAGTACTGCCCATAACTTTTGCCCTTCTTCACCCTTGCCTTCTTGTGTGGGTTCTCATCTTCGCCATCCATCTTGCCTTTAAGAAAATTTTGAATTTGGGGCCTTCGAAGTGACATTTCAGGTCATCCTAAGGCACCTCCGACGGGAGGGAGGGAGGGGAGGTCATCCCCACACAGGGGCTCCCAGACACCCTGGAAAAGTCGACTTCATGTCGATGTGAAAAGTCGGAAATGCAGGTTCTCATGTCAATCGACATGGTATGTCGAGTTAAAATATACACTCAGTGACTGTTACATATAAATACAAACAAAAGGGTGCCCATATATGTGTTTGAAGGATCCAATTAATCGTTTTCTAAGGTGGTTTGTGTGCAACTTGTGAGGATTCAAGTCCTGCCTTATTATTTGATTGCCTTCACTAGCTTGCACTTTCATCCGGCAACCAAGGGTTCTGTCAGCTGAGGCTCAGTCATATCACTACTCATTGACTCCAGCAATGCTCTCCAAGCCGAGCAGACTTTGCAGGTTGGAGATACATGCAGCACATGCATATGCAGCGACCATGTGTGCAACACACACATATATGCATAACCTTGCGTCTGCTCTGCTTCTTGCAATTTGCAGGGTGTTCATGGAGGTGCAAGTAGGGGGCCAGGTCTTGGGTAAGATAGCCATTGGCCTGTTTGGCAATGCAGTGCCCCTCACCACATCCAACTTCAAGGCCCTTTGCACCGGCGAGAAGGGCACTGGCACACTGGGGAAGCCACTGCATTTCAAGGGGAGCCCATTCCACCGCATCATCCCGGGCTTCATGATGCAGGCACGTAACACCTAAGCACGCATGTTGGCCTTGATGGCCCTAATAGGTTCATGATAAGATTCAGTACAGCAGATTCAAAAACAGATTCAGGAACAGGTCAGGTTCCACCGCGTCATCCCAGGCTTCACGATGCAGGCATGTGGCACCCAAGCACGTGTCTCTGCCCTTACAGCTTACAGCCCTAAGAGGTTCATGATAGGGTTCAGGATTAGATCAGGTTCCACCGCGTCATCCCAGGCGTCATGATGCTGGCATGTGGCACCCAAGCACGCATGTGGCCCTAATAAAATCAGGATAAAAATCAGAGTACGATCAGGTTCCAACGCATCATCCCAAGCTTCATGATGCTGGCATGTGGCACCCAAGCACGCATGTTGCCCTAGTAAAATCAGGATGAAAATTAGAGTATGATCAGGTTCCAATGCATCATCCCAAGCTTCATGATGCAGGCATGTGGCGCTTAAGCACGCGTTTTGCAGGCTCCCAGGGCTGGCTGATTGGGCACGTTGAAGGGCTTGGAACAAAGACTTTGCAAGGCATGCCCCGCTCAGCTCTTTCCAAATGCCTAGCTTGCTTCCCAAAATTTTGCCTGAAACCAAAGTAGCATGCGGAGCAAGTAGAGCACCTGACCCGCAATTCCACAGTCCTCTAAAGAAATGAAAAAAACAATTACATGGGTTACAGAGCCACTGCCTGCATGAAAGTATACAGAGCACCTAGGTCTGAAAGCACTGGAAAAATAATTTTCTTGATGGTGCCATTCAATGCCATCCAATGGAAGACACATGGAGAGGACGTGTACACCTGCACAGGCAGGTGTAGTGTACAGCCAAATGAAGCAGCAGGTAGTGCATCATGGTTTGTTTTATAAGGTGCTGTACGTGTTGCTTCGCTGCCGAGAAAGCTACAGGGGTGGTTTCTTGTCATGAGAAAGCAGAGCTGTGCTGCCTTACAAGCATGCTTGTGAGGAATGGTAAAGATGATGACGAGGTTTGGAGGGCACATGTGCTGTAAACAGTAGCAGCTCTTCAAGCTGGCTGGCAAGTCTAGCCAGTCTTTTTTTTCCTATTTGCCCTGGTTCTAGGAGCTGTAGTCGCTGGTCCCTCACCAGCCCTCAGCGTGCATTGGCGGTGCTTGCTGATGCTGGGCCGCCTTCCAGCAGCATTTGCTACTCGCAACCAATGACGCCAATAGTGGCTGACAAATTTGGCAAATCAAATCTGTCTATTACGTAAGGCCTACAGCCCAGTATCCTGGCTGATGGGGCGCTGGGGATACATACTCACGCAGCATAAAAAATTGTCACAGCTTTACCTGCCTAGGATGGCAGCTTAGCTGAAAGGATTAAGGGATCACAAGAGGCCTACAGTCCGGTTTCCTGGCTGATTGGGCGCAGGTGGTCATACTCACACAGCATCAAAATCTAAAGCCATTCATGCCTGATGCTTGACTGATGGAGTCTGCTAGGTCAGCAGTTAGTAGTGTTGACAGGAGGCCTTTTGTTTCAGTAACCCGTAAGCCTGCCATGCTCAAGCCAAGGCTCATATCATCTTACATATCTGAGCTTATGGATATATTGTTGGCTTGCATGGACCAGTTATGGGCTGATCAGCCAAACAGCCTCGAAGGTCTCCCTTTGCAATCTTATCGTTGCGAGATTTGTCATTGTCCGCGCTAAGTTCCTTTCCCTGCACTTGTCACAGGGAGGAGACATTACAGAAGGCAACGGCACAGGCGGAGAATCCATCTACGGGCCCTCGTTCAATGATGAGAATTTCAGTGTAAAGCATGAGGAAGCCGGCTTTGTTGCTTGCGCAAACGCCGGTCCAAATACCAACAGCTCACAAGTGAGTGTTTTAATCTGCGTCAGGGGCACAATCCTGGCGCGTCAAACCTGTCTTACATGGACAATATAATGCTATGCATGTTAAAACAGCTCAAAAAATGCATTAGAAGCAAGAGGCACACAGACGTCTGTCACTTACTGTTCTACTGTTCATGTGGTTGGTATGGAATTGCTGCATCATCAACATGGCATTAATATCTCATGTGGTTTCTTCGCGACATACCAAAGTGATTCCCAGGGTGTTTCTTTTAATACCATCAGAATCCTGTCTTTGCCTCCCATTTCCTGTGCCATGGTTCCGCTCGTCCCAGGACACACGCATTCACTAGGCAAGAGAATGAAGCAAAGGAGTTGTGGACTAGAGGGTTGCGACCCGCGGAACAGGCTTTCTGTTTGAGCTCAAGCTAGCACTTGCTACTCACTGCTGTGATTTCGGACTGTGGCTGACTGACCGAGCCCAAGCTCCCTGCTACAAGTAGCTCGTATCAGTTCTGAGCTACTGCAACTCAACTGCATCTCAAATTTCCATTTCACAATTGCACTTGGTTCCCTGCCTAGCCTGCAATGCAAAACTGGTTGCATGCAGCAACAGCAGTTCAAAGAACCTCTTTTCTTCACTGCCACAAGTTTTCTCTCCTCTATATTGCAAGCGTTTTACCCTGCCTACTCAGCTGCTTGAGTTTGCCCGGCATTGTGGCAAGGTAGACATGCAAAGGCCAATTTTCCATTCAATGACAGGTGCAGCTCCAGCTTAAAGGTGCAAACACAAAGACGGTCAGGCATGCTGATGACTTGCGCATTCTACTTTGTGTGCTTCCTCACGCAGTTCTACATCTTGTTTGGCCCAGCACCACACTTGAATGGACGTCATGTTGTGTTCGGGCGCGTCCTCGCGGGCATGGATATTGTCCGAAGGGTTGAAGCTGTGGGCTCTGCTAGTGGTTCCCCTACAGAGCCTGTGGTCATAGCAGACTGTGGTGTACTTGACAGCGATGCAGCAGTGGAGAAGATCATGGATAGCAACAAGATGCTTGCACTGGATAGGGATGCATCAATGTGAAGCAGCCTTCACCGCACTTGTGCCTCTGAAGACCCTTGTTTATGAGGAGGGATGAAGCTAGATAATGAAGTAGTTGAAGTCATCCGTAAACGTTGCCCAGGTTTGGGTCAGAGCTGGTGTGGGCCCTAGGTAGGAATCAGAGGTTATCAGAAGCACATTATTAGCGGGCGCACCTGCATCACCCCACATGCAGTTCCCACTCTCACAATTGTCACAGGGCCTTTAAGAGAAAGAAAAGGACAGGTGCACTTTATACCCATTTGCACAAAAGAAATTTTGCAGTGGCACCTGGCACCAGAGCATGGTTCAAACATTGCTATTTGCTTTCAGTGACGTGTCTGGTAGAGGTAAGTTTGTGCATGTTTGGTACCATGTAGCATTTTACAAAATGAGCATGAGCTTGCATGAAAGTTTGGTAGACTTTTGCAAATTGAGCCTCAAGCTTGTGTCCCAGTCGCGACAGGCCAGATCAGGGATCCAGATCCATAAAATTTACGTTTCTTTGCTGTGGCATCATTGAGTCCTCTGCATTTCGCCAGTCAACTTCAGGACAAAGGCCATAAGTGAATTGGACCCTTGAGCGGATCCCCATCCCCACGGATCCGTGTCCTGAAGATATAAAAAGGAAAGTCTATGCCAGCCAAGAGGCCGCATGCATCAATGAAAGGTTCCCCAACTAGCAAGCTAGCAAGGGTCTCACCAAAGGGCCCTCAAACCTACACCAGACACAGCTAGCCTCGAGGAGAGCCAAAAATATAGCTAATGGGGATCTGGAGGGTTGTTGGCCATGCTCTTGGAAGCCCGGATTCTCCTTCCATCATCCAGAATTACCCCTGAACTCAACCCTTGATCCGGCCCAGTGCGTTGGGGGCCTTCAAGGTGCAGAAGCGAAAGGCCTCCTGTGGCTGTTCATAAAAAGGACGAGTTCATTATAAGGAAACAGCTTGTCGTTATTTTGCTTCATGAAATTGAACGTATCAGAGAACTGTACGCGGAGACAGGCAATGTTGAGGGGCTGATGAGAGGAAGGAAAGGGCCAGAGGACAAGGAAGCACACTTCAGCTGGAGAGAGCAGACCTGGCTGTTTGTTGAATAGACTCATTCATTAAGGCTCCAATACATTCGGAATAAATTGAGGTCTAAATGCATTGATCAAGGGAGTGAGCAGCATCAAAAATCCCAGACTTGGGAAGATACATTGTGGCAATGCTGAAAGCAATCATTCCACCTTGAAGGTACTTGCACAGATCTACTGGTTGTCATCCTAATTAGCAAGTCAAAGGGGGTGGGAGGAGGAATACGGGGACGGCATCTGACTGGAGGCGCACGCCAAGTCGGATGGTCGATTACCCACAGGACTCCAGATCAGATCTGTACCTATTCAATTGCTCCTGGGAGACATAAGACATTGCGAACCCTAGCCTAGGCTGATTTTTAGGGCCATAGCTGCATCTCTCTGCTTTATTTCAACCAAGTTAGTAGGCAATAGCCGGTGCTTCTAGCAATCCTCCAGCCTAGAGATCCCTGGTGGGCCCACTGGCCCTTATAGTTCCTGCTTTGCAAGGGTTTACAAGGGTTTACAAGGCCGTTTATGGGCCAATGTGTCTCCTTTTCCTTAATTGATGTAGGGAAAGTTTCCTCTGCCTACGCAGTTTCACTTTTTCAGCATAGACATTCACTTTGCTGTTGGTGTGAGGCCTCTTGGAAAGCTGGCTTCCAGGCCACGAGGTTGCCAGCCTGATCAAGACTGTCGTGGTACTTGTCTTATTTGGTTCTTCCCACTTCTTCACTTTCTCGCATGTTACGCAGCGCCCACTGCGAGTGACTGCATTTGGGTGGGGTTGATAATAAATGGGGCATACTATTTGAAACAGACACTTACTATAAATTTTAGCGACTTTGAAATACAAGGAGCACAGCAGCATCTACGAATTGTAACCCACCTCTCGCGCACAGACAGAAGAAACAAAACCTTTGGACCCAGGTTTTCAGTGGCGACACGAACACAGGTCCGCGTGGCTGAGGCCTGCAAGAATGTTTTGCTGACCCGTCAGGGTCGCACAGCACAGCAGCAATGGGGGAAGGAGGGGACTTCCGTGCATTTGTCATGGAGCAGGTGATTTTAACTGTTGCATGGCTGTCTGCAGTGTTCTATCACAGCAGGCATGCTTGCACAATGGCAATTGCATTGAGCGTGTGAGGATTACTTATCCATTATACCCCCAGTAGGACTGCTAGGAAGCAGACTGTGCAACCTATTTGCGCAGATGCCATGCCTCTGTGCGCATGGAAATGCATTATTCTTTGTGATGTTCCTGCATCCTGTGCACTGCGGAGCACTGTGGCTCTAGAGCCCTGCGGAGCGGCATTGGTTGCCACAGCTCCTCGTTTTCCTGTTTATGTTGCAGAGCTCCAGGAACGTCTGGTATGCAAGCATCCTCACTGCCATCATGCTGCTTCTCTCCGCCTTCAAGGCTGTCAAGTCCACAGGCCTGACACCGGTGTCTGTGCTTATGGCAGCAATGCCTATGTGCACTCATGGTGGCGCAGCTGTTACCATGAAGTACAGGCCTGAGTTACAGGAGGTGAGTCAATTTGACACCGCAAGTGCTTCAGACGTTGCATTGCTTGTTTTGGGCTTGCATGCCGCTATTTACAAGGTTTGGTTCAACAAGGCTCTTGTTCTTGTTGTCTAGGCCGCTATTACGGGCGAAAGCATAGAGTGTGCAAGCAAGTGTACGACACACACACACACACACACACACACACCACGCACATCTCCATGCTACGGCAATGATGCAGGGCTGTCTTCTATGCACTATGCTCTTCAGGATCCTCTTTGGGTTTGCAATGATGGAAGGTAAGTTTGCAACAACGGCATGTATGAATCTGCAAGAATGGCGGATGTGCATTAATGACAAGTGAGGGCCCAAAGGTTTTAATGTTATCCTCAAGAGTTAATGTTGCTATGACCATGGACAATTCTCATCACGCTTGCCTGGTCCAAAGGTTAAGGCCTGTGCTTGTTGGATGGGGCTGTATCCCTTGTGCATTACAATGCGGCATGCAAACAAAAGTAGGCAAGGAGATAAATCAAAAGGAGAAGAGGCAACGCATTCCTAAATCAAAGATTCCCTAGCAAGGAGTCCACCAAGCCCTCCTGTTCAACCAACCTAAACTAGGAGAAAGGCAGGTAGGCAGCTTTTGAAGTCCAGACAGCCTCATCCTGCCTCGGCCCAATGTTTTCTTGATTCCGACAGCAGGAGGGTTGAAAAAAGGTTCAGCGGACATCATGTCGATTTTTTAGGCCGGACCCCCCCCAGAAAAGCCTTCCGAGTTATCCTGAGACAATAAGGGTACAAATCTACTCCTCTGCAAAATCCCCATCCATCTGCATACTCCATGCATTGGAAAATGAGTTGCGTCAGAGTTTAAAGGCAAAAACTGAGCAGCGGACGCCCATATGTGTACCCCTTCCCTGCCTGGCACCTACAAAATTGGCTTGGCCCAAAGAATGCTTCCACCAGGTTTCAAACCCTGGCTTCGCTACCAAATGTTACGATGGAAAAGGACTAGTCGAGTGGTTAATACAATTGGCTTACAGGTCTACAAGCTGCCCTCCTAACTTCGTCATGCAATAACATTGTACATTGGTACTATCCTGGTAATTTGGAATGGGTACTGCGAATGTGTAGTTTTTAACAAAACTTGTACATGGCGTCCAATAGTTATACTTCCTGCACCATCCTGCAGACAAGATAAATGCCTAACGGTGTCATGTTGCCATCAGAACGTCCTTGCATTTTGCTGCTTGCATCAAGCTTGTACAAGCCAGTATGTAATAAAATCAAGAAAGGACCTGTACTTACTGTGCTTGCTTTGGGAACACTTGGGGACACTGAGAGCGACCTCGTGCTAACCTTTCACTGCTCTAACACATATATAAGCACAAGCCAAGGATGTTCAGTGCGACGAACCTTGCATATTATTGGATTCAAACTTTACACGCATTTCATCACATTTCAAGGTTGCCGTTCGTCAAACTTTACGAGTCAGTTGACAAAATCAAGCCAGCAAATCTTTATTGAAGGTACCTTGGAGTCCACTTGAAGGTAGAATAGACACATTGAGGACCCTGTTGCTTCATTTTGTGCTGTAGCGCAAAGTTTTAAAGATGAGAAAAGGCTAAAAGGGCGGCTAGAAGCTGCCTCAAGGCTTGCTGGAGGCTCACCCTCAGGGCCATCCTATTTAAGACCATTCGTGCGATCAAAGAATTCGAAGGACTTGGACTTTACACTCTATCGCATTGTAAGTCTCAAACCATCAAACTAAACATCCCTGGCACACATGCATTAATGGATCCGCGTATGTTACTTCTCACAGGCATCCTCCCTATAGCGCCCTGGGCATTAATGCATCCGCGTTTGTCACCTCTCACAGGTATCCTCCCTATAGCGCCCTGGGTGGAGCTCGTCTGCAACCTCCACCTCGACAAATTAGTGGAGATCATAATGATGGCAAGTACAGCACTAGGAATGCAAGTTGCAACCTATTCTTTCTCGATTTGCGTTTGTCTCGTAATTCATGCTCAAATCCCTACTTTAAAAACTGTCTGGCTTGCACTGGGTTCCCTCATCTGCGTGCTTGCGTGGCCCTGCGTGCTTGAGCTCCCTCATCTGTAATGACCGAAATTTCCTGAAGTCCCCTCATCTGTGTGCTTGCGTGGCCCTGCGTGCTTGAGCTCCCTCATCTGTAATGACTGAAATTTCCTGGAGTCCCCTCATCTGCGTGCTTGCGTGGCCCTGCGTGCCTGAGCTCCCTCGTCTGTAATGACCGAAATTTCCTGGAGTTGTTGCGTTTGTTTGAATCCTGGCTGGACTCTTGGCTCAGGCAACAGGTTAACAGGAGGAAGCCATCAGTCACAGCACATGACCGCTGGACTAGGGCATAAAGAAATGAACAGGGCAGGCCAGCCCCATACATATGTTTCGCATGTGCCTGCAGAAAACTAGAAATTAACCGCCTTCACATGAAACTTGGCTCACGCTCGAAATGAGTGAAGATGTCAGTTGGGCTCAACTCTTGGCTTGCACCACAGCAATAGGTCTCAACTGTGTGTCTCTTGCTTACAGGACTCACCCATTGCTTTGATTTAAATGATGCACACGCAGGGGCTCTTGGAACCGGTAGGTGCCTCGTGGCCTGTTTGGGTCTTGGGTGTGCGCAAGCATGCTGGTTGCTCCTGCACGCAAAACCCTGGCATAGTTGCTGGTTAGTGCTCTGTTGGAAGTTGAGGCTGATGCCATGGAACACAGAAACGCAGCTGTGCACATTTGGCAACCAGCATATCTTCAAAAGGAGATCAACCAGCAAGGTAACAACCTGCAGTGGTCAGTTCTGACACTGACACTGTCGGTGACAGTGAGCGCCAACAAAGAGGAAACAGAAGCAACCAAGGTATTGTGGTCCCTCTTGTAAAAGGCTTGCTAGTTTAGAGGTACCCTCTTAAAGAATTGTCATCACAATTGTTTGTAAGATTAGCATATGTTTAATGCGTGGTAGCTTGGGTTTCAAACTTTTGAGGGTGTCATGCCAAAAACAAGTCCTTTCATCTTGGGCATCAGCCAAGCTGAGCATGCAATATCTCTGGAATGCAAAGATACACCTTTTAATGTGTACAGCACTGTTTACAACATCATACAGCATGTGGTCGTTGAAACGCATAAACGCGCTTGGTCCAAGTTTTCCTTGTGACACGCCAGAAACAAGCACTGTGCAATTCAGGTGCGCCCGAGCTTCCTTGTTCCTCTGCGCATCCTGCTTGCCATGGCTCATGGAGGCGTATATGAGCAAATGGGCATGCCTTTCCCATGGCTTCAGGGATCGCTTATCCATGCCGCTGGTAAGCGTTTTGAATATATATATGTATGTGTATAGGGGTATATATATGTAAATAGGGGTGGTTGTTGGGCTGGGCCATGTTTGCGGATAAGATTCCGCTTTGGTCATGGATGATCTTGAATCCTGGGATTGGGTGTGCCAAGACATGGTGACAGCCTGCAAGTGGGCCAAAGATATGCGCTCTCTCTCTCTCTCTCTCTCTCTCTCTCTCTCTCTCTCTCTCTCTCTCTCTCTCTCTCTCTCTCTCTCTCTCTCTCTGTCTGTGTGTGTTTGTGTGTGTGTGTGTGTCAGCAACAGCATGGTTAACAGCATGGTGCCAAGGATCCAGAAGTGCTGATGGAGCCGTTGCCTTCCCCTATACCTTGTACGCATGCATCTTTGTGTTCAAGCTCAACTCTGTACTGGAAAACCCTTTCCTGTTCCTGCAGCCAGCCCATCAAATCAGGATCTTCCTTTCTCCCCCAGCGCTCCAGCCCCTATGCCTATTGCCTCATCTATTGTAATCCTTACTACCGTAGCAGCACTGGGGGTATTGCGATTCATTGAATTATTGTTGGGGTTTCTCGCTACACGGAGTGCGTTTGAAAATTACTTTTTTCAAGGCCTCGCAAAGAGTGTCGCTTTGTATTTAGCAATCAGGCCCCACATGCTGCTAATGAGTAGAGAACTCTTTTCAACATGGGCTGTACCAAGCGGAAGCACAAGGTGGGCGATGGTCTGCCCAGGAAGCTCCGCTGCTGCCATTGCAGCCACCTCCTTGCCCACCCCGCCTGTAGAGGGCCCAGAATCCTGCCTTTGGTACAGGCATCGCCTGCTTGCAAGGTGATGTGGGTTAAGCTGCTCCCCATCCAAACTTCCTGGCATGGAGGAGGGGGGCAGCACGCGCTTGCATTACACACATCAGGAGGCAGCAATTGTAGCTCGGCGAGGGAGGAAGGGGGAGGGGGAGGGAAAGAAGGGAGGCAGGAGGGGCAGGAGGGAGAGGGGCGAGCGTGTGCGAGGGAGGTCTCTGGAAGGACTCCTCAAATGAAGGGATGGAGGAAAGGGATGAGACCAGAAGCCAGTGTATGACTCATACTATGAGACGCAAATAATGCAGAAGTTCAAATTTAGATTTTTATGGCGAACCTCTTAATGTTTGCAAGCGTATTATTGGAATTATTTTGGGGACCTCGCAATGAATCAGTCTCGCAATACATTAGTGCTGCCACAGTACATATGTATAGGGTTGGCTAATCCCATATTTTTATACATATTATACGGCACATGCATGGACTTTTTAGCACTAAATATACGCCAATAATGGAGTAAACATTTAGATCTGGCCTCCCTACATATTTGCATGTGCTGACGATACCTACTACTGTTGATGAACCTCAGATAAAACATAACATTGAGCATTCAAATGGCAGGTACTTGATGCATTGCCCTGCATGCAGGCTTGCTTGTGGGGGTATTGCTGGATCGACATTACCGCTCTCTGTACCGGGCATACAAGGCAAGACATCGGCACAAAAGCAAAGCAGCGTTGACAGAAGTGCCCTGCCTTGAAGCCTCTGCCACTGGGAAGTCCTCTCTCAACGCTGCTGCTCTTATGAAGCCCTGTATCAACACTGCTGCTGCGGAGAAGTCTTCGTTCAGCGCTGCTGCTGTTGTGAAGCCCTCTCTCGATGCTGCAGCGCTGGCTGGGGCGCCTTCCGTCGCTGCTGCTGCTGCTGCTGCTACCTCTGCTACGGGGTCGTCTTCTGCTGCGTCTGCAGCTTCTGCAGCTTGTGCTTGTGGCCGGGTAGGCGCTGACCTTCCCTGGAACCCTCAAGGCGTTGCAGCCGTCCTGGTAGACACCCTTCCTGAGCAGAAGGCGCCCAGGGTGGCCATGAAAAAGTACATCCCTTACAAGTCGCTGCTTCAAGACAAGAAGAGGGTGAGCATTGCGAACATGTGTGGCCCTTACACACCCAGATTGTTCCGCTCGTTTCCTTTTCGTGGCATGAAGCTCCTGCACAGCCGTGCTCAACTGCAGCTGAGCCTCAAGCTCCCCTGCCTAAAGCTCTGTGTCTCTGCCCTACTTTGAGCGAATGTAAGTAAGGTCAGTACAGTGCTACCGGAAGTCGACTCATACCGTACAGAACCTTGACAACCCCCTTCTTTCAGCCATTGAGTTTCTCCATTCTGTAACACAATCCCGACAGCTGGGTTGTTATGACATGCATAACATGTTATGCGCACAAGCGCACATTGTATATAATGCACTGTCAAGCAAGTCCAGCACTTCAGTCCACCAACAAAGGCAAGGCTTGCACAACATAGGCGTGCTTCAATGGTCCCTCAATTCCCCCTTGAGGCGCTGCATCTCATCCTCAATCTTTGCCAGGTGCTCTAGGTACCTGAAGCGGGGCTTGAAAGTCCAGCACCCGACGCTCTCATTATGCACTTTCACAAACTCAGCAGTGGACCTTTGTTCAAAAACAAACTCTCACTATGCACTTTCACAGCAGTGAACCTTTGTTCAAAAACAAACTCTCACCATGCACTTTCACAAACTCAGCAGTCGACCTTTGTTCAGACACTGCATCCGCCTTGCTCGTATGCAGTGGCTTTGTCCTCGTGCTGCATAGGTCCATATGCTCAGCGGAGATTAAGTCCATGCACTGCATCAGCCTTGCTCACCATGCAGGCGCTCTGTGATGACTGCTTGGCCTGCCTTTCGCCTCATCGTCCTCATCCCTTGCCTTTCCATCTATACGATGCACACACTTGTTCATCCCTTTTTTTCCGTTGAGGCTCTCCCAAAGTTTTGACCGAAAAACATTTTCCTCAATGTGCACTGCTATGCACCTCTTTTTTCCAGGCAGTTGAAAACCCATTACGCAATTGGCTCTTCTCCTTGATTAAAGATACATTGTGTCTACCGTAGCGACGCTTATGTATTACGACGCTGATTTATTACGAGGTCCCAATATAATTTCATTAATTAATTTGCGAGCTTTAAGGGTTTACGAGGTCCGCCAAAGAAACTCAAAATTTGCGAACTTCTGCGTTTTTGCGTGCATGAATGCACTGGCTCTTAGCCTCTCCCCATCCTCCATCCTCCATTTGTGGACTCTGCGGTCCTGAGACACCTCCATCGGCTCACTCACCCCTGCCCGCCCATGCCCCCTCCCCCTGGCTTGGTGCAGCATCTTGCTCCCTTGTGCCTGAGCCCCTTCCCCTGCCTCTGCCCCCCCTTCCTCGA
This sequence comes from Dunaliella primolecta, assembly GCA_914767535.2. Taxonomy (NCBI): domain Eukaryota; kingdom Viridiplantae; phylum Chlorophyta; class Chlorophyceae; order Chlamydomonadales; family Dunaliellaceae; genus Dunaliella; species Dunaliella primolecta. The sequence goes on from OU611752.1 coordinate 1,913,169, forward strand.
CTGGAAGCTGTGGCTGTGGGGTCCATATACAACTCCTCAGGGGCAATGACTGCAAGCTCCTCCATGCCTGCTTCCCTTGCCTGCACTGCTCCCCCCACACTCCCAGCAAGCTGCCTCATCCTCCATGGGCTCAGGGACCATGGGGGGCTCCTCTCCCTCTCCCTCTCCCTCTTCCAGGGGCAGCATATTGGAGCCTTAAAGCTTGCTAAGTATGAACCTGTATCCTTTACAAGGCCTTGAAAAAAGTACTTTTAAAAGACGCTTCATATTGCGAGGGACCCCGATAATTATTTTAATTAATCGCAAAACTCCCAGCGTCGCTACGGTAATTGTTACATAATGTCCTTTATGGTAATACATTGTGCCTAATGGTAATACATTGTCCCTAATGGTAATATATTGTCCCTAACGGTAATACATTGTGCCTAATGGTCAAGGGTCAGTACGGTGCCCGCTGCTGCTGGTAGGGCCTGAGCAGGCTCCCCTCAATGATGGCATTTGCTGGGGATGACTGAAAAGTGCAGGCATCGCGCAAGTGTTGCTCACCAAAATTATGCAAAGGTGAAAGTGAGAATGTCCTTGCCTTCAAACTAAAATAATGTATTTGTGCCTAGCATGGAGACGTGCACATTTGATGCATAACACCCATCCCATACCACGTCCATGTTTCTCTAACCTGCAAAACCAATCCCTCCTTCCACACAAGCAACGCCTCATACTTCTCATACCATATTACCAAGTGATCATCCTGGACCTCCAAAACAAATAATAATTAGTTTCATAATCCTGCACCTCTCCCACACCCTTCTTAATAATTATTTTCTACAATCCCGCACCATCCCGCAGGGCCAGTAGCCCCCTTGTAAACCCTTGAAAGTCTCGAAATTACTCATTTTCACTTTCCCGCACTTTCCCGAAGCCCATAGAATAATTATTTTTAGGTCGTCTTGCAGCCATCCCGCACCCATTAGAAACATTATTTTTGCGGGATGATCTTAAAGTAGTACAGTACTTGAAATGCCTAGCAGTGTATCATCCTTATTTGGCGCAGAACATAGCGCCTGTATTTAGTAATAAAATTTCCTTATTTATGGCAGCGATGCGCACCAGGGCTCTCCAGCAGCTGACAGCAATATGCACTTGACCTGAATAAGAATCTGATTAATGCTCATGCGCTAGCACCGTGTGGTGGGTGGGCAGATGGTGAGCTGCCATCCTGCATGCCAGTCGAAAAGCCCTGGGACAGGAAGCCTGTGACTTGATCTGGCTACTTTGCCCAGCCTGTGACACTCACCATCATGCTTATTGGGCTTGAGGAAGGTTGTAAGGTTTGCTGAACTAAGTCCATCGAGACATCAAAAATGAGGAGCGCAGCACCAGCGCAGTGCTGCTCACTTCAAAAGAGTGCGGGCTGAGCTGGAAGTAGCCTTGATTTCTGATGTTGCCAAGGTGTTAACTACACTGCGTGGTTTGTGCTGTACATGCCCTCATGGCTTGCTGCTGCTGCTTGTTACCCATTGTGCATTCTGCAAGCTCATGGAATATTTCTGCGCTTTCTTTTACATCTACATCCATCAAACCTCAACAGGGTGATGTCCCCTGGAAATGGGAGATTTCCCGATTCCCCAAACTGCAGAGCGCAGCGGGATTCCTGCATTGTTTCATGGGGCAGAAGTCGCAGGTCTGAGTCCGACCTGTGACAGTGGGGCTGCTCAGCAGCCTGTCCTTAATGCACGCTCGTAATGGCATGCACAGTAATTCCCAGTTCCATGTTTTCCATTTTGCCTTGTATGATTAGGCTGTATTGCTGCTGAGTCTGCATGCTGGCAGACCACAATCCTGATGCAAGGGAAAGGTGCGCTGGATAAGGGATGGGCAGGGTTGACCAATATTTCTTTGCAGAAGTTTAAATGCACAGCATATGTAAATACACGGATTTGGCCAACCCTCAGAGTGACACATGTCCTGGTTGTTGCAGGTTTCCATCCTCCTGCAAGGGGATATCTCTCCGGAAGCTCTTCCAAAGGATGCGGGAGTTCTCCTGGCACGCAAGGTTGAGGAAAGGTATGGGCTAGGAAGCATTGCATGGGTACTTCCAGCGGAAGTTGGTGGAAGTTTGGAGGTGGGAGCAAGGGTCAACATCAGGCGCTTCAGCTGAGAGAAGGTGAAAGAGCTCAGGAAGGTGTGTATGCCAGACAAGCGTACTTTTGAGGGTACTTAATCAGCTGCAGGGCTGAGTCTCTTGAGACAGACCTGTAAAGAAACAAAGAGCAGCACAGGGTGCAATGTCTGTTCAGGATGGGGCTGGGTCTGGATAGAGTCGTAGGACTAACTGGAAAGCCGCAAAGCAATTAGACTGTGCTATTCTAAGCATTTAAAAAAGGAAAAGACAAAAAGTTTCATTTCATTTTGTTTATTGTTAGTGTCTGTTGGAACCTCGTCATGCTCAAACTGTGCACCATTGGCCAGGCACAGGCCTCCTTTTTACAAACAATGACAGAATGCGGGATGCTTTAAAATCTGAAACCCAATGAAGCCTGAGTAAATACTGAGTTCATTGCACTGTCTGAGAGGATTTGGTCAACATGGGGCTGCCAGGTCAGGAGTCCATGGGACTTATATGAGGCTTATGAGGCTTTCCTCATGAGGCTAATGAGGCTTATACGAGGCTTATGAGCCGCCCCTTACAGCGTGTCAACAACAGCATGTTTTCAACAGCTTGGTCCTTAATCCGTTGTACAGCCATGATTATCTTGATTGGTCATTTCCATCAGTGTCGTTCCACAGTGCAATTTCGGAAAGAGTAAAATACTTAGGGTTCCAGAATCTATTTCCAGAATTATAAGGAGGTCCTTTTCCACAGTTTTACAAAACAGAATGCACTGGAGCCTGACCAAACAGGCAATGCAAGTAAATTGGAGGCAATGCAAGTAAATTGGATTGAACCTATACACAACTTATGGTAATTTGGGCTGCCTGGCATGCAAAGCTGCAAGCAGTGATGCAGTGCTCAGTTTTAGTTTCCTGAAAAACTTGCCCCTTGGTCCTGCTGCAGGCTTGGCAGCGGATACGTAGCGGGCATGGCCATTCGCCCTGGCTGCGTGGTCGTCTGCTTTGACGTGTGCAAAGTAGCTAGGGAGGGCCAGCAACAGATGGACCTGCAAGAAGTGTGCACACTGACCGCTGAAGCTGTCCAAGCGTGGAGGCAGGAAATGGGAGAGGAGCTTCTGGACTGGGAGCACGACGAGCCTTTGATCTCTGTCCAGGCAAGTGTGCATGGTCCATCTGAAGGAGGTTGTTGTTGTTGCTGTTTTGGGCATGCTTGCATTGAGATTCATCAGTGTTCATGTTCCATTCCAGGAATGTTGCTTTGTTTGCTAGCTTGAACTGAAACTTGTTGACATGAGGTTTGAAAGCAAACAGGGGAAGAACAGGCTGAGAGTTGAAGGGGGCATTGCCAAGGAAAGCTCGGTTTTGTCTTCTGTGGTATCGTGCGATGTCGCCCCCATGCAGTCCTGTGTCGTTCTCGTTTGTGCAGGGCCTCAACAGTCCCAAAGCTTCCTGGTGCAGTGTGGTGTGCTGTGCGCTTTGCATGGCCTCACCCCACCTCATCTTGTGTGTTGCCCCTGTGCTTGCAGGGCGTCAGCAGCCCAGAAGCCTCGCAATGCAGGGTGGTGCTCTGCAGTGTGCTTTGCCTGGCCTCACCCCACCTCATCTTGTGTGTTGCTCCTGTGCTTGCAGGGCGTCAGCAGCCCGGAAGCCTCGCAATTCAGTGTGGTGCTCTGCGGTGTGCTTTGCATTGCCTCACCTCACTTTTGTGTTGTTTTAGTGTGCAAGGGTCTCACTCTGGCCTTTCTTCCCTTGAGTCACCTCATCCGTGTTTCCTTGCGCGCATGCAGGGCCCTAGCAGCCTGGAAGCTTTGCGATACAGCATGGTGGCTCACAGCACTGTGCTTGTCCTGCCATCCTCTGCGCCCTCCCCCGTGCCAGCCTCTGCCGTAGAACAGCAGCAAATGCCCCAGCAGCAGCCTCCATCACCACAGCAGCCACAGCCGCAGTACGGATTGCTGCACGCACCATCTGTTCCGACTATCAATGTGTCTTTGGTCGTCGAGGTCACCGCGCCTGCCAACTTGGGAGTAGTGCGAGGCTGGCGAGGCCCAGTGGACAACCCAGAGGAGCTGGAGGACAAGGAGAGCAGCCTGTGCCTGCTGGCGGCGGTGCAGGGCCGCTTCCTGCCCCTGGACATCCTGCATATTGAGGGCAGGCGCGTGGAGGTGAGGTTGTCGTGATGTGTATAAATGTTCCTGAGAGTAGCCTGTGTGCCTGCTATCAATTCTTGGGGCCCATGTGACTTGTGACTTTTTGTTGCGTCGAAGGCAATTAAGCGCTGGTGGTGGTATTAAGTTCTGCGCATTTGCCTGATGCCCAGGCAAGGGGCATTTGTGTGTGTTTCAGTGTCTATGAGCTCCAAGCTGGTTATCTTATTGCCAAGGCTTCTTGTGCAAGATGATGAGAGAGGTGAGTTCACAAGGAGGGTGCGATCTGTTTGTGGAAGAGCATACACCCATCATATTGTGAAAGACAGTTTGCCAGGTAAGGTGCATGAGAGCTCAGGCGCTGTGAACCAGTGTCCATGCGGACATGAGGTTTTTCCTTCCCAAGCTGCCCCACCTGATGCTTTCCTCGCGCAAATGCCCAATCAATCCGGTTGCGCTTGGTATCATGTTCTCGGCTTCGACCCGCCACCTTAACGAAGGTTGCTGGCAGGCTGCAAGGAACCAGCTGGAGGAGCAGCACGCAAAAAGGAAGAATATTGAGGAGGGTCGATGGGATCAACGCTTGGTCTACATGGTGTGTACACCTGCTTTGCGCGCAGCTGAGCGTCATCCAGCCACCCCACTACCAGCAGCACCACTGTGGAACTTGACAATCGTGCCAAACTCCACTTGAAATGCTCAAGGCTTCCAGCCACTGATGCACACAGAGCTGAGTGTCATGCGGCCTGCCACCACCACTTTCACCACCTCTGGCACCACCAGCAAGGTTCTTGAGCACTGCAACAAGGACCTCTGTGCAATGCTACAACCCAGCCTCCATACATTGCAGTTTGGCACAATGCTGCCCGCAAACATCGCCTCTACCTACAGGACCACTGTGATACCCAACAATCGTTTCAAACTCTGCGAGGCCATGTCACATTTGCCATGCTCTGTGCTTCTGATGCACACACGGCTGAGCGTCACGCTGCCACGCTGCCACCAGCAGCACCACTGTGGTGCTGGAGCATCGTGCCAAACTCCATGTTGGAACACTAAAAAGGCTTCCAACCTCTGATGCACACATGCAGCTGCGCATCGCGCTGCCTGCGGATGTGGCCGCTGCCACCACCAGCTGCACCACCGCACAGCTGGAGCTGTGGGCGAGAGGCAAGCTGGCATGCAGCTTGCAGGTGCTGCTGGTCCCTGCCTCAAGGGCCCTCGTGGCTGCAGAGTTAGAAGCCTGGAAACTGGTGAGCAGAGATGGGAGGTAGCGCTTGCGCGTGCAACCAATAAGGCTACACTGCCAGGCAAGGTGATGGACACACATTCCCAAGCTATTGAGGCTGCATGACGCTACTGACAAGGAGGGTTGACCAATTCCGCATGTGTATGCCGTATTTTTTACACCTTTTATGCAGGGGAATAGAATGGGCCAATCCCACTGATAAGGCTTGAACACCTGCTTTTAAAAGGAGGGATTTCAGGCACAAAGGCATCATGTGATCTTGGCAAGGCTGGCTACTGCCTTGGCAAGGCTCGCTCGTTCTTGGCAAGGCTCGCTCCTGCCTTGCAAGGCTTGCTCGTTTCACGGCAAGACTTGCTCATTTCTTGGCAAGGCTCGCTCGTTCTTGGCAAGGCTCGCTCCTGCCTTGCAAGGCTTGCTCGTTTCACGGCAAGGCTTGCTCATTTCTTGGCAAGGCTCGCTCATTCTTGGCAAGGCTCGCTCATTCTTGGCAAGGCTCGCTCGTGTCTTGACATGGCTTGCTCCTGCCTCGGCAAGGCTTGCTCCTGCCTTGCGAGGCTTGCTCGTTTCATGGCAAGGCTTGCTCGTGTCTTTGCAAAGCTCGCTCCTGCCTTGGCAAGGCTTGCTCCTGCCTTGCAAGGCTTGCTCGTTTCACGGCAAGGCTTGCTCATTTCTTGGCAAGGCTCGCTCATTCTTGGCAAGGCTCGCTCATTCTTGGCAAGGCTCGCTCGTGTCTTGACATGGCTTGCTCCTGCCTCGGCAAGGCTTGCTCCTGCCTTGCGAGGCTTGCTCGTTTCATGGCAAGGCTTGCTCGTGTCTTTGCAAAGCTCGCTCCTGCCTTGGCAAGGCTTGCTCCTGCCTTGCAAGGCTTGCTCGTTTCTTGGCAAGGCTCGCTCCTTCTTGGCAAGGCTCGCTCGTGTCTTGACACGGCTTGCTCCTGCCTCGGCAAGGCTTGCTCCTGCCTTGCAAGGCTTGCTCGTTTCATGGCAAGGCTTCCTCGTGTCTTTGCAAAGCTCGCTCCTGCCTTGGCAAGGCTTGCTCCTGCCTCTTGGCAAGGCTCGCTCTTGCCTTTGCAAGGAATGGAGCATTGGAGCATCAGCCTTTGCAAGCACAGCCAGCCATGTGCGTTCTGCCTTCGTAAGGAATGGGCTGGGCTGGTTTTGCTTGGGAAGCTGGATCTGGGGAACGGTGGAGGCCTGGAACAAAGATATGGTGTTGGATCTTCCAACAGGATATATATGATTGTAGATATGAGTACTCCGGGCTGGGAAACGAGGCTAGCATCGGAGCAGCAGCTGCTTTGTTCTGCTCAGCATTGGGGGCTAAACGGACAAAATGCATGTTTGCATATTGTCTTGCTCAGCAAGTTGCATGCAGAGGCGTCATCTCGATTAACACGAGGTTATGCAGACATGTTTTGGGATGGGCTGGATTGAGGAAGTTGAGATGAACCATCTCATCATTCCGCTGACATCCTCGTGGTGTGACCTGTTTACACCTTGATGTTCTGAATAACAACCTTTGTGCTCTGAAAATATGCAAGCGAGCCAGATTGCCAAGATCAAAACACTGTCCATCTGCAATCAGTACTACAAGCTGCTCCAGACTAGGTGTGGGGTTAAAGCCTTGAGCATCAATGCGGGATGGATAGCCTGGTTTGAATGAGGGTGGTCTGTGTGAAGGATGGATAGCCTGGTCTGAATGAGCAGTTTACCAATCCACTGCCTCCAGGACACCTCCTTGCTTGTTTTCCTACACCCCGTTTTTAGTCCCTGCTTTTCGTCTCACACCTGCTCCAGGCCATGGCATCAAGTAGAGCAGCAGGCTTTGCGGATGACTTACTGCTGTGGGTCCACTTCTCTCCTACATCCTGCTTCTTGCCCCTGCTCTTCTTGTGACACCTGCTCCAGGCCATGGCAGCGAGCGAAGCAGCAGGCTTTGTGGATGACTTAATGCTGTGGGTCCACTTCTCTCCTACATCCTGCTTCTTGCCCCTGCTCTTCTTGTGACACCTGCTCCAGGCCATGGCAGCGAGCGAAGCAGCAGGCTTTGTGGATGACTTAATGCTGTGGGTCCACTTCTCTCCTACATCCTGCTTCTTGCCCCTGCTCTTCTTGTGACACCTGCTCCAGGCCATGGCAGCGAGCGAAGCAGCAGGCTTTGTGGATGACTTAATGCTGTGGGTCCACTTCTCTCCTACATCCTGCTTCTTGCCCCTGCTCTTCTTGTGACACCTGCTCCAGGCCATGGCAGCGAGCGAAGCAGCAGGCTTTGTGAATGACTTGGTGCTGTGGATCGACTTCCATCAAAGCAACCGTGAGCCAGGCACCAGGGCTTCCTGTGACGCCTGCAAGCTGCAGCAGTTGAAGGAGCTCGGCATGGGACTTCTGAACCACAGCCTGTGCTGTGATTTGGTGGGGATAGCAGGTGAGGTCATGGAATAGGAGGTGAGATCATGATGAGACCATTATAAAGCAGATGAGAACTTGCTGAGATCACGGGATAGCAGGTGAGGCCATGGTGAGATTATGGGATGGCAGGGATAACAGAGCGAGCAGCTGAGGTCATGAAATGGCTGTTGCCAGGCAAGCTTGTTGCAATGCTGCTGTTGTGTAGCATTTGCAGTTGGATGGTGGGGGTGTAGCAGACAGAGTGGCAGCAGTGGGGGTACAGCACAGAGAGACGGAGTGTGGCACAGAGCGACGGAGGGGTGAAGCAAAGACTTCAAAGGAAAGAAATAGAAAAGGCAATGCCATCCCAACAGGCCGCATGCACTAAGGAAAGAAGTGACAGGGTAAAATAGAGTGACTGCAGCAGGGATGCTGGTGCTTGCCGAATGAGTCGGGCTGTCCCTTTGCTCTCATGGTTGCCGCTGCACCATTTCTGCTGCGCGGTGCCAAAGATGTGTGCTGCAGTCATGCTGCTACCTTCTTTATTTTTACAGCAACAGCAACATGGACCCAGAACACTCTTGTCACGCTGCGCAAATCGATGTAGACATGGCTACTGGAAGGCCTCTCCCGATCCCCCTTCAACCTTACCTCTGAGGCTGCAATCTCATTTTTGCTTTGCGCTGCCACGAACGTGTGCTGCAGGTTTGCTGCTGGAAGGCCTCACTCAGCCCCCCTTTCACCTCACCTTTGAGGCTCTTGCCTCTGAGGCCTTTGCGTACAAGCCAGAATTTGAATCCTCACAGCAAGAGCCTGACCAAGCAGGCAGCAATGCAGATAGTGCACACATAAACGCGCAAGACCTGGTAGCAGCAGCAAAGCACAGCGGTAGCGCCGCTGTGCTTGCTCAGTGCCAAGCGTGGGAGGCCCAACAGGCCAACAGCACCCCCATCCCAAGTGGCCGTCCTCCATCCCGTCCTGCTGCTTTGACTCTGTGGCAATGGGTTGTTGCGATGGCCCTGCCATTCTGGCGATTTGCTTGCTGGGCCTGCCCCAAAATGGGAGCAGCAGCATCTTCAGCATTAGCCACGAAAAGCAAGAGCAGCTGCAGCAACGACAAGGGAGCTGAGGCACGCGCAGACCTTGCAGCTAAGGCACAGGAGTACAGAGCATGGGTGACTGCACAAGTGAGTGGCTAAATGGGTTGACTGACTGGCCTGGATTGCTTGTTGGGCGCTGCATCACATGAACATGAGGGAGCTGGCCATGCCAGCCACAGCATCACCATGTCCCATCACATTGCATGCTGCCCCTGTTTCATCATGTTGCATTTTGCCCACTTTCCATTGTATTGCATGTTGCCCATTCTTCATTGTGTTGCATGTTGCCCACTTTCCATTGTGTTGCATGTTGCCCACTTTCCATTGTGTTGCATGTTGCCCACTTTCCATTGTGTTGCATGCTGCCCATTTTTCAGTGTGTTGCATGCTGCCACCCAGCATCATCGTGTTCCATCATGCAGCATTATGCCAACCCCTGCATCATGCCTGCCATCGCATCAGCAGCTCACAGTCAGCATGTCAGCATTTGTCTGCCGAGTGCCTCACAGGTGTTCCCTTCGCGGGCCACAGTAGGGCTACAGCAGGCTCTATCAGGGCTGGCCTCATGCCTGTCCCACAGACGTGGCAAACTGTTTTCTGTGCTTTTGAAAATTGTTGATGCGAAGAGGGGGTGTCAAGACTGGGGCCTTGAAAGTGGGTTTTGGTGGGCATCTTGAGGGGGCCAAGTCAGAGCCATGCCCATCTTGAGTTGGCTTTCCAATTGAACCGTTTAGAGCCTTGTACGCAGGCATGGATCGCACAGTGTGTTGGACACCTTGTTCCCTCCCTTTCTCACTCCTGCTGGCGCAGACGGCCATGCTCACGAGGGTCTGCCTCAAATGTGCCCTACTTCCTTATTGCCCTTGCAAATAATCACCACAGTCATGCTCACGAGGTTCTGCCTCAAGCGTGCCCAACCTCCCTCTTGCCCTAGCACACAATCACCAGGGTCATGCTCACCAGGGTCTACCCCTTTTTTCTTTCTTGCTTGCAGACGGCCATGCTCACCAGGGCCTACCTCGTTTTTGCGCTTGCACACCTGAGCATCCTATTGCTGAGGTCTGTGCAAGGCGATCACTTGGAAACCGATGCTCCGGCCCTTGCGATTTTGATCACGTTCTACTTCTTTGCTGCCCTGGGCGCACACAAGCTGCCAAGGCATTCAGAGGTGAGTGGGCCAATAGCAAGCACCTGCTCCTTGACTGCATGTGCCCCTTAACTGCACATGCTCCGGTTCAGGAACCGCACATGCCCCTCAGACGCACATGATTGAATCTATGCAGTCTAGAAGTATAGCGTGGCAGGCATCATTTCAGCATTGTAGCGCACCGGGAAAGCTGTAGCTCCACCCCCTCTCTCCTTGCTTGCCCAGCTCTCGTGCTCCCAGGCAGTGGGGTCATCACTCGGCAGACTCAGGACTACAGGGGTACAGAAGCAAAAGGCTTTTTGTTGGCAGGCTTCAGGCATCTTTATGGGTGTACTCGTGGATACCGATGTCTGGGGTCGTATTTTGGGATGGCAGAATTTGGAACAGCGCATTCATGGCAGTGCGTGGATGGGTGCGTGGCAGTGCATGGATGCGTGCGTGGCGGTGCATGCATGCATAACAGTGCATTCATGGCAGTGCATGGATGCGTGCATGGCGGTGCATGCATGCATAGCAGTGCATTCATGGCAGTGCATGGATGCGTGCGTGGCAGTGCATGCATGCATAGCAGTGCATGGATGTGTGCGTGGCAGTGCATGCATGCATAGCAGTGCATTCATGGCAGTGCGTGGATGCGTGCGTGGCAGTGCATGCATGCATAGCAGTGCATTCATGGCAGTGCGTGGATGCGTGCGTGGCGCTGCATGCATGCATAGCAGTGCGTTCATGGCAGTGCGTGGCAGTGCATGGATGCGTGCGTGGCAGTGCATGTACTTGAGGCAATGCAGCAGAGGAAGGCCAAAAGAGGAAAGCATGTTGGTGGTGTATGGATGTTGGCTTGGGTTGTGCTGTGTACCTGCTGTGCATGCACTCCACAACATGGACCTGTGAGCGTGAGTGTTCAGCTTATGGCCTACTGTGCACCATTTAGCAGGATGACCAAGGGCAGCTTGCTTCCAAGAGGGGAGTACTTGGTATTGATGAGATGAGGCAGTGCACAGAGGGAGGTTGAAAAGGTTTGGGGTGAGAGCTGAGTTGTTTTGACGCTTAGCCCCAAACAGGTGGGTATGTGCTCCACACAAAAGTGTTCACAAATGCTCACAGGAAAATCTGTCAAAAACCTTGGCTCAGGTGGAGCCTCATGTCACAAGCAGATTCCAAACATCCTCTCCCAACCAGGCCCCACCCACGTAGGCCCAGGCTCTTCTAGCTTCATGAGTCTTCTTTGGAAGATTGAGACGTCTGAATATCCAATGCAACAAACAATTGCAACGAACAACTCATGCAACAAAGATTGCGCCCAAGCCCCCAACTGTAGGCCTGGATGCGCATATGGGTATGCATCTTCCTTTTCCATCCTCATGAGCCTGCCTGGCCACCTTGTGTTTCTTATGCTTAATGACCCTCTCTCAATAAGGCTGTGCCTTGCATATCCACCAGGTTTTTGCCGTCTTAGCGTATCTGGGCCGCCTGACCTCGTTGCTGGCCCAAGGGAGTGGCCTCATTCCCATTCCTTCTAGCTTTTTCACTGCCCTTTTTCGCTTCCGGACCGAGGTCATCCTGGAGATCTTTTTCTCCAGCAGCATGGAGTTGGTAAGCGTAGAATAGAGTTGGCAAACATGGAATTGGGACGCGTGGAATAGAATTGGTAAACATGGAATTGGTAAGCATGGAATTGGTGAGCACCTAGTAGGCTCATAGGCGATGGGCAAACGTGGAATTGGAAAGCGTGGAATAGAATTGGTAAATATGGAATTGGTAAGCATGGAATTGGTGAGCACCTAGTAGGCTCATAGGCGATGGAATTGATGAACACATTGGAGGCCCAGGGGCAGTCACTAGGTGTCATCATTGGTAGCACCTAGTAGGCCCACAGACGATGGAGTTGGTAAGCGCTAGCGGGCCTGTCTGGAATACCAAGCTCTTAGCTCCACAGATAAGCGCCTAGAAGCCTCTGGCAAGCACCTTGAGAGGCCAGGTCGGTGAGCTGCTTTTGCCAGCTACACCTGGGAAAAAAAATCTGCTTGTGGTCCTGGCTGTTCCGACTTCTGTGACTAATTTCCCTCGTTGTTTCTTATGTGTTGGGCGCTGCCTGTCTTCTCATTCAACCTGCATTAGCCCAATTAAGGTCCAGACATTTTCCTCTATGATGTCGTCCTGGCAGGTCCGCCTTTCCTGGCTCATTCCCCTGCGCATCGCGCTTGGGGGGGGGTACATGAGCCTTTACAAGAAGAGCGGCTTTGCGCACCCGTTCCTCGAATCTCTGGCAATGAATTTGGGAAGCGTCCTGGTGAGTGCAGCAGAGCACAGCTTTTGCTTCTCCTAGGCCTCAAGCCCTCGAGCCCTCATTTCCACTTTTTCCTTTGGCCCTTTTCCACCGTCGTTTGTGTCTCGAACAGGCTTTCACTCAGTCCAAAACAACCATGGTGCACGTACCCCTTTTTTTGTTTTGGGGTGCGCATCTGCCGATTAAAAGGCTACGTGTCGCATCGATTGCTCCCACTTGCCAAGACATTTTTTTTTTTTGAAAAAAGGCAACGATGGCACCATCTGCTGCAAGCACGCATGTAAACTGCAATAAGGCGAGCATCATGTGATTGTGTGTACTGGTTGGAGGGGGTGGAGGTGCTGGTCATTACCCCATCAATCATGAATGTGCATACATGAGCATGATGGTGGGATGAAGGTATCAGTGCATTGTGTGCAGCATCTTATTCCACACTATTTTGTAAAGGGGTATGCATGTCATACCCCTCACATGGATGTGCACACAGATGAGCATGGTGGTGGTATGGAGGCACTGATGCATTACGTGCAGCTTCTTATTTCACACTTTTTTGCAAAGTCATAGCACATGTTGAACCGTACACTTGGATGTGCACTCAGGTGAGCATGATGGTGGAGTTGAGGCACCGACGCATATTTGCGCGGCACAAAGCAGCAGCGGCGTCAGCAGCAGCAACATCAGTAGCAGCGGCAACTGCAGCATCCCCGGGAAAAAGAGCGAGTGATGGGAAAGATTTCCAGCATCAAACACAGGAGCTTGATAAAAGGCCTCTAGGAGCAGACCTGTAGAAGCAGCCACTGCACTTTGCGTTGAATGCAGCCTGTGATAAAGTGCATTGCAGCATAAATTTTGCATTGTGCCAAGTCTTGCACGGATCTGAGTGTTCGCTGATCAGTGCAGAGAAATTTTGCTGTGTGGTACAAGTTGGAGGCGACGCACGTGGCAATTTGTGTGTCAAGCTTGTGAAGGCTGGCCCCAGAAAGCTGCCGAGGCAAAGCAGTCTAAATAAACTCAATGCGCATGCTCAACCGTATTATGCACATAAGATTTTTGTTAGCAGGCCAGTGAAGCATAGTGAGTGAAGAAGAAAAGAGAGGAAGAAGCAGGGGGGTGTGCCTGCTGAGTGGGCCAGGCGCCTCAAACAGTTGAGAGTATGTACGTAGATGTCGGGGTTTTAGCAGTTGCGTGGAGCTCAGGCAGCACAGCAGGCAAACAGGCTGAGGCCATCTTGTACTGGCCTTGTTGCGAGTACAGTGCAGGAGAGCGACACAGTAAAGAGCCAACATTTCATTGGTTACTGCCAGAACTGTACCCCAGAACTCATTGCTTTTGACGTCAGAGTCTTACTTTGTGAGCTTGCCTCAAATAATCATCGTGGTTTGCTTGAGCATGCTTGTCCACTTTGTCTGCTTCATTTTCACTGGCAGCTTTTGATTTCCAAAACACTGAGTTGATGCAGACTGTTGAGAGCTGGTCTGACAGCCAGATGTGCTCTTGAACTTCAAGTTGAGGAGCTGATGTGTTGAACGTAGCAAGGTCAGTGGTGGGAAAGTGTCCTTGGCACACTTCCAATTGAGGTTCAGATTCTCCCATCAGTCTTTTTTTTCTTTGTATCAGCAGGGAATTTAGGTTGCCTTAGCTCTTGGTGTTCTCTTTTCTATGATATTTGACGTAGAAAATGGTTGTGCAACTCTGTAGTTTTCTTTCTTCCTGGCAGTATTTGTGCAGGCTAAATTGTTTCCCTTTCCCTGATAAGGTTGGGAGGTGTCGTCAATGCCTAATCTGTTGATTTCGTGTTTCATAATCCAACACTTTACTACTGGTTCCTAGTAGAAAAAGACCCCGCTTCCCCTTGCTAGCAGGTTATGTTGGTAAAGGGCATGGCTCCCTGCTTGAGTTACAATGAGTTACAATGGGATTTGACCTTCAGCCAGGTAGTTTGGCTGCTCGGTCTACTTAACTGTTCCAACAGCACAAAAAATATCCATGAGATCAGAAATACAGCGATAAGTCTCGTTAGTTTGCTTCTGCAAGAAATGAATAGCATCCTCAGAGCTAGCTTGAGAATAGTAGAAAGTGCCTGAATCGTCCAAAAAATTTCTATAAGACGAGGGGAAGTCAGAAAATAATTGTGCATAAGCCCTTCGAAGAGAACACACAGAAGCGCAAGAACAAAGGAACACGGCATGCTTTTCATCTTGGAGTCCTTGTTCACATTTATCGCAAGTTGATGTGTGCTCCTGCCAAAGTGATGTCTCAACTCTTAAAGTATGAGCATGTAAGCGAAAACGTGCTACGTTTCTTAGCGTGCGCTTGCCCAAATCAAGATGCAAATACCTGGGGACAGAAAAGGGCGCACGGCTCCCTGTTTGCATTTTATTTTGTGTGGGGGTGGTGAGGTAGGGGAAAGGGATTATTTATCAGGAGATTAGATTAGAGTACATAGGGAGATTTCAGCCACTGTTTCGATGATAAAGTTACAAGTTGCAATGGGGTTTGACCTTCAGCCAGGTAGTTTAACTGCTCGGCCTGTTTGGATGATCAGCCGGTGGCTGGTTAACGCCAGCCAACAGCAAATCCAGAAGCTCGGACATGAAAAGGAAAGCTTCTTGTTGCGTTGCAAGAGGAATTCAGGATAGGATAGGATAGGATAGGATAGGGTTACATAGCTGTACCTGCCTGCGGGGGCAGCTTACCTGAAGCAAAACGTGCCTGTAACCAAACCAGTCCAATTTAAAAAAATAATTTGAGCTAGAAGCTCAGTCACAGCATTTCAGGCAAGCAGAGACGAACTTGGCTAATCCTAGGACATCATCCTGGTTCATGAAGTCTCTAAGGCGTGATGCACTGCTAGGGGGTGCAGAGCTACAAGGTTTACAAGGTTTACAAGGATAAGGCCTTCAGTCAAGAAGTGCGACTGCTAGCCTGCTCATAAAAGGCAATCAATTCATGAAGGAAATAAGGAAGTTTATTGTTGTTCTGGTTCAAAAAAGCAGACACATCATGAGATTCTGCCTGTGAGAACAAGGGAGCATATTTCCTGCGGAGAGAGACCACCTGGGGATGTGTGCAATGGAAGAGGACATGTTGTTCATCCTGGACATCAGCATCAGCCTCACAAAGGTCACAGTTGGGGGAAGAGCTGTGATTCCAAGTTGCTGTCTCATAGCGAAGGGTGTGAATGCGGAGTCTAAACCGAGCCACGCTGCGAATGACATCATGGGGGAGGTCAAGGAGCATGTATTTGGGGAGGCTATAAGGAGAATGCATAACCAAGGCTCTTTTAGTAGGAGGAGCACACCACTGGTGATAAGCGTTTACTGTTGCGCTCTCTAGGGTGTGTGTTGGAAAAAGGCTCCCAATATTGTAGGTGCCTGGTCCTGAGATCTACAACAAAACGACTAAGATCAATGGGCTCACAATTCAGCAGCTTCTGTTTGAAAATATGGGAGTGTGCCAAGCCATCCATGGCTGATAGAATATGGGAAGACCAACAATCATCAGATCTCGAGCTCAGCCGCATGTCAGCCTGCAAAATCTTTTTCATTGTGGAGCTGTTGCATCGGGTCAAGGAGTTGTAAAGACGCATTGCTGCTCGGAACCAATTGAATTGTAAGGGCTCCAGACCACATTCCCGCATGATGCACCAAGAGGGAGTAGTGTCCCTGACCCCCAAAGTTCTTTTAAGCACTGTTAGTAGCCACTTCTGTATGGGATTGTCCATCTCTTTGCCTTGCCGAAGGTAAGGGGTAGCCCAGATCTGACTGTGCAGAGCTACACAGATGCTGGAACTGAGCGCGCAGGTTTGTTAAATCCTGGGATGGGCAATCCAGGATAACGTGCTCTTCGTCTTGTACAGTATGCCAATCACATTTGTTGCAAATTCTAAGCTCGTATGGGCACCTATTTCTATGATGCCAATGGGTCTCTGTGCGAAGGTTGTGACCGGAAAGACATAAGCTGCTGCTATAGAGAATCACACACTGCCACTCTTCATGAGGCAAGCATGAACAGTGTAACCACTCGCACTCCATCATGATGCAAAATGTCAGACTCCAGAAAAAATACTCCTGTGGTCCCACATGATGTCCAGAGAATTAGAGGACAGCAGCAGTAGAGGAAATCAGATACAGCTTGTACACTAAGTTGTTGCCGCAAGAAAGGTCGTGCAAGAGAAATATCGCCAGGTAAAGTCTGAAAAAGCAAAAAGAAGTGTTTTTGCCTTAGAGCACATACCCCCTCATACCCACTCATGAAAAAGACATGGACCTCATCTTGCATTTGTCCGCATGAGCATCAATTGCCAAGTGCACACAGGATAAATCCCATCCTCCCAAGACACAGTTTCCACATTCAAAGTGTGAGCTCTCAACCAAAGGTAGGGTAAGGTTACATTGCTATATCCGCCTACAAGGGCAGCTGAGCGGAAACACTGAGGCCTGTAACCAGACCTGGCCAAAAAATGTTCAATTCACTAAACTTGGACCGGAAAGAAGAGATAATGGTTACAATGATTATAAATGGGGGTGAACTTCAGCCAGGTCACTTGGCTGATCGGCTTGGCTGGTCTCAGAAATAAACCCATAAGCTTAACACACAAAAAAGAAAAACTCTACGTTTCGCTGATGAAGGAATTGAGAAGAAACTTGAGAGTTCAATTGACGCAGCAAAAGAGGTTGCGTCTCAGAGAAGTCCTGGAAGAAAGGTTCAAAAAGCATGTGATAATCACTGCGCAAAGAGCAGATTTTTATAATTTCAAAAAATGGATGCGCTTCATCTTGAGTTAAAAAGCAAGAGCATCTGCCACACACAGATATTCCATCCCTGCCGAACAGTCGAATCAACTTTAAGTATGAGCACAAAGCCAGAACCTGCTCGCTTTACACACAACTTGCGTAGGCAAATCCAGAAAAGATACCAAGGCAGGGGTACATAGGTTTGGCGAGCGTTGCTTGCAAAAAGAGTAGTGAAGCAAGTTAATGCTTATGTACACTCCAAAGTGCCACTTCAGACTTCCTTTCTTAAGATCTACTTGATCTAGATTGAGATCAGATTGAAATGGGGGGGGGCATTCAGCTACTAGCCTAGTAGGCTTTTTGGCAGGTCAGCATGTGACTGGTTCTCGCCGGTCAACAAAGTGTCCATAAGCTAAGCTAGGATGTTGAAGATTAAACAAAGTAAAAGAAGGCTGAACCTACTCTCACACAAAAGTGAAGCATGGATGGCTTCAAACGCCGTGAGTCATTGTTCATCTACTATACACTGTGGCAGTTGTAGTAGAACAAGGCGAATCAGAATTCCTTTCTTAAGATCTACTTGATCTAGATTGAGATCAGATTGAAATGGGGGGAGCATTCAGCTAGGCTTTTTGGCCGGTCAGCCTGTGGCTGGTTCTCGCCGGTCAACAAAGTGTCCATAAGCTAAGCTAAGATGTTGCTGAAGCCTTGGGAAGGGTAACTCGTGCTCCATGCCTACAAATGTACTGGGCAGAATGAGAGAACACTTCTTGATCTTATGTAAGCAGCAAAGCTCAAAGAGAGGAGGCATGTATGCTACTCTCCTTGTTCATGCCCTTGTGGTGGTTGATTTCAATTGTGGTTTGCCATAGGCACGGTTGAAGCAGTTTAATTCAACTGCAGATTGAATTCAACCATGCGGTTGAAATCCCGGTTGAAATCCACTTCAACCGCTTTCAACCGCTTCAACCGCATATTTCAACTGGCAGGATTTTTCTGACGTGTGCAATGGTTACAATGGGATTTGACCTTCAGCCAGGTAGTTTGGCTGTTCTGCAACAGGAATGGCACCCCACAGAGGACCAGCGTAGCTACCTGCGTTAGTCAGCCAACTATCAACTGAGTGCTAACCAGCTAACCGTGCACTTGATCAAAATTAAGCACTGTGAAAAAAAAGGCTTGGGCAACAGTTGGAGGTGGCACAGCGTTGCCGCAACATGCTGAGCAATGCAAGAGCATTAGTGGGGGAGTTTCTCATGTACAGAGATAGACAATCAGCCAAACGACCTGGCTGAAGGTCTACCCCCATTGTAACCATTCACAAATACTCTTCATGCTGCTTCGCCCACAAGCCTGCCAGTGGGGCCTCTCAGCCAACAATTTGGCTCGCTGCATGACCAGGAGGGCTCCTAAGCACGAGTTCTTCCGCTTCCAAAGAGTCTATATAGGCCCTGACTTCAAAATGTCCACTACTCTGTGCAAATACAGACAACATTTGTCATGTCCTGCTTAGGTGTACCAACCCAACAATGAGTGGGATGCACACCAACAGACACCACACGGCCCTTAGTCTAAAGAAAAGAAAAAGAAAAGAAAAAACTACGTAGGCAGAGAAAACTCTCCCTACATCAATTAAAGAAAGAGAGACACACTGGCTCAAAGAGCCGTGAGTCTCCCTCACCAGAAGATGAGAGGGGAATTTATGTGGATCAAGTGGGTTTCTGGCAGCACGCTGCTCCAGGGCACCAGTGTTATTATGAGTGTTTTTATTTTCAATGGCACGTCTGGTAGAGGTAAGTTTGTGCGCAAATTGTACAGAATGGGCATGGAGTTTTCTTGCAATGCAGTCTCTCCTCGGTGAGGCCTTAGCTAGCTTGCTAGTTAGGGGACCTTTCCTTAATGCACGCAGCTGGACCTGGCTTGCGTAGGCTTTTCTTTTCTTTTCTTGCAGTCTCTGTATAGAAGCCTTCAGCAAAGGCCGTTTTGGCTCATCCCCCATTAGCATGGATGGCTGCAATCATGACAGACTTCTGGATCAAGGCGTACAAGTCCCTGAAAACACCTCTCAAGCTATTCCAGACTGGGTTTTCCCAATTGGCGCTGCCTCACCTGCACGGCACCAAAGCCGCCCTGACGCTCTATTTGTGCGCCACATCCCAGGCAGACAAGCCCACCTTGATCCTACCAGGATCCACAAGATAGGGACATTCACCTTGAACTTAAATTCTGCCCTGACACAAATCCCTTCATCACCTTAGAACGTGCACAAACTCAACATTCCCACATCATAAGCAGACTTAAAACACGCAGCTTAAGAAACCCAAACAGGAATAACAAAGTGACTTTGCACATCATCTTAGTTGGTGTTGGTGGCACGATTTACAACAACTATACAATTACACCTCTCATAAATCTGGGCCTGACCAAATAAAAAGCTGAATCAGTAGCCTCCCAGCTCAGGGACCATGCCATCCAAAGATTATCCACCACCATTAACACTAGACATGCACTTTGTTTTCAGGGAGCATCTGGGAGGGGGTTTGCTGGGCGCGCGGCGGCGACAGAGGATGGGAGAAGGAGAGTCCGAGCGCTCAGGGGCATGGCAAGCAATCCCCCGGATCCCCATTAGTTCTGTCTCTTGCTCTCTCCTAGGCTAGTTTTGTCTAGTTTAGGTGGAGGGCCTCCTGGTGAGGCCTCTAACTTTTGTTAGGGGTTCTTCCCTTAATGCACGTGGCCTTTGGCTTGCGTAGACTTTTCTTTTTTCTTTTCTTTTCGGAAGGTTATTGGGTGTGCTCTAAGTTCTCCAGGATTGCACACTATGGAGCAGCCAAGAAAGAAAAGAAAAGAAAAACGATGTAGGCCATCGAGACCCTCCCTACTAGGGTAGTGCATCAATTAAGGGATAGGAGACACATTGGCTCAAAAGAGCCATGAGTTCCCTACACCTCAAAGCAGGAACAGACAGGGCTAGTGGGGATCTGGAGGGTTGCTAGAAGCACCTGGCTCCAGAACCTGGCTGTGAGGAGTATGCTTGTTTTCAATAGTGTGCCTAGTTGTGACAAGTTTGTGAGCATGCTTTACAGAATGTGCATGGAGTTTACGTGCAAAACACAAACCTAGATATGTCCAAAACTGGCTACTACTCTTACTATTATAAGAGCTTGTTACCTCATGTTGAGAAGAAAATCAGCAATGCCTTCAGAAACATGCCCTGTATATCCTCACCTATGAAGCGCACCCTCTTACAATGTCGCACAGGCACACCCTAACAGGGGGTTATAGGTTGGTTATGACCAAAAACATGTGGCTCGCTTCAAAAGATCCACTGACCTGACATGCCCTCTCCCAGGCTGCCATCAATTAGACGGTGTGCTCCACATACTCTCAGGCAGCCAAAACCATATCACCTCTAACATGAAAACTGAATGCCACAATGCCCTCTCCCAGGCTGTCATCAATTAGACAGCGCACTCCACATGCTTTCAGGCTGCCAAAATCATATCATATCCAGCATGAAAACTGAGCGCCACAATGTTGCTGGAAGAATGATCATCAAAGCTCTTCGCAAAAGCCCTTGGGGAGCAGGCTTGGTTAACATGGACATAGGGAGTGATGATAGGCTGGCGCAGCACAACCTCCAAATCCCTGCACATGCATCAAACAAAATTATACCCCCTTACCTTCTTCAAAGAATTTTTTCTAAGAGATCTAGACTCACCTCCAGCCGTCCTGTTGCTATACTGATTACTCCCAATAAAAGCCAAACCCACTCCTTCTTCTCTTTCTACCTCCTGCTCATACCATCATGCGTTACGCAGCAGACACAACCCCACACTGAGGGCCACAACAGCCAACCGCGTGAGACAGCCCCACCAACTCCATGTAAACCAGCGGCACGTGCACTTGATTGAAATCAAGAACTGCGAAGACACGAGGCCTGGACAACAGTTGGAGGCGGCACAGCGGCAGCATGCAGATCTCTGCAACTTGTTAGTGCTGAAGTTGTGACTTCGTGGAGAGTGGGTCATACGGTCTGTGCACCAATGTGGCCCCCTTTCCTTAATTGATGTAGGGAGTGTTTCACTGCCTACGTAGGTTTTCTTTTCTTTTCTTGTGACTCTCCACACCATCCTCAGGCTTTTGGGTGTCGGTGGGACCTGCTACACTGAGCACACCCTTAACCAGTTTAAACAACTGGGACTTGACCACCAACGCGCCAATAAACTTGCTCGCAAGCTTCATGCCCATTCTGTCATGCATGCCAACAAGCTTATTACCACTAGGCGTGCTATCGAAAACAAGTATACTTCTCGCAGCCAGGTTATGGAGCTGGATGCTTTTAATAACCCTCCAGATCCCCATTAGGGTCTTATTTTTGTAGCTTCGTGGTGGAAGGGACTCACGGCTCTTCTGAGCCAATGTGTCTCCTTTTCCTTAATTGATGTAGGGAGAGTTCCCTCTGCCTACGTAGTTTTTCTTTTCAAATGTGAAGATACTAGGCCTTGGCAACAATTAGAAACGGCTCTGCGGCAGCATGCAGATCTTTGCAAGAATATAAGTGGAAAAGATGTCACGTTACAAACCATCCTTCTGGGTGTTAGTGGGAGCTGTTACACTGAGCATACCTTTAACCAGTTTCAACAACTAGGACTGGATCACCAACACGCCATGAAACTTGCTTGCAAACTTCATGCCCATTCTGATGTGCATGCCAACAAGCTTATTACCACTAGGCGTGCCATTGAAAACACAAGTACTTCTCACAGCCAGGTTCTGGAGCCGGGCGCTTCCAATAACCCTCCAGGTCCCTATTAGCATTTCCTGTCTTGTAGCTTCGTGGTGGAGGGGACTCAGCCCTTCTGAGCCAATGTGTCTCCTCTTCCTTAATTGATGTAGGGAGACTTTCCTCTGCCTACGAAGTTTTTCTTTTTTCTTTTCTTTCTTCTTCCTTGTATAATGTCAAAGCTTTCCCACTAATGTCCTTGCATAGGTCAGCATGCTGTTGCTGAGCCGCCCTCCTAAACATGACAATTCCATTCAAATTATAGAAATGGGACTTAGGGGTAACTAAGTTGTGTTATACCTGTGTCAACACACACTCTCTCTAAACACACACACACACACACACACGCACGCACGCACGCACGCACGCACGCACGCACGCACGCACGCACGCACGCACGCACGCACGCACGCACGCACGCACGCACGCACGCACGCACGCACGCACGCACGCACGCACCCGCACCCGCACCCACACCCACACCCACACCCACACCCACACCCACACCCACACCCACACCCACACACACACACACACACACACACACACACACACACACACACACACACACACACACACACACACACACACACACACACACACACACACACACACACACACACACACACACACACACACACACACACACACACACACACACACACACACACACACACACACACACACACACACACACACACACACACACACACAATGATTAACCAGCAAGCTGCTCTTTGTTGGGCGATCTTGTTGCAGTCTTGCATTGAAGTAATGCTAGATTTTATGATATAACAACGGTAACAATTTTTGTGCCTGCTTCATCCTTGCGTTCTGAGGCTTGCTGCCTGCAGCTGCGTTAAATAAAAACATAACAATATAATAAGCAAAAATGTTGGCTCAGCAACGTGCCTTCTCGAGCGCAGCCTCTTCCTCAGCCCCAAGGCAGTCTTTTAGCCGGGTGCAACTGAACGTTGTGGCGCGGGAGTCTCGTATCGGTGGCAAGCCCATCCCCGTGCCCAAGGGCACCACCATCACTGTGGATGGACTGACGGTGAAGGCCAAGGTGTGCTGGGGAAAATGTGGCTGCAGCTCTCCCAAGTCTCATGCCCCCATGCTGCACTCCCACCCGCCTGCTTGACCCATCCGAGGACTGCTCTGTGACATGATGCAGGGCCCCAATGGCGCTCTGGAGCACACCATGACCCCCTATGTCAAGCTGGAGCAGGTGAGGGGTGTCGCTGCACAAGTGTATGCAAGCGCGCTGGGGTGCCCAGGCTCAGAGACAGCCTGCTCATCTAGACCCTACATGCCCCTGTTCATCCACTCACAGACGACAGAGATGTTGAGGATGTACCGGGGAGAGGAGACCAAGCTGGCCAACGCACAGCATGGACTCCAAAGGTGGGGTGGTGGCTTATCCACAAAGCAGGAGGGTAAGGGTACCCAGCAGCATTCTAGACAATTTCAAGCAACCAGGCCAGATAAATAGCTGCTAGGGTCCACTACCACATCATCGTCCAGCAGCATTCCATGAAAGCTCAACTTTCTGCTGTGCTGCACCACCTAAAACAGGACGCTGCTGGCCAACATGGTGACCGGCGTGTCCACGGGTTTTACCAAGAAATTGCAATTATTCGGGACGGGTTACCGTGCAAGCGCAACCAACAAGGAGCTGACGCTGAACGTCGGGTACAGCAACCCCCGCGTATTGGAAATCCCCGAGGGCCTGAAGGTCACGGTGAGTGGGAGGGCAACATGATGAGCAAAATATCAATATCCTAGATGGACACATACACACACACAGAGCGCGCACACACACACACACACACACACACACACACACACACACACACACACACACACACACGCACACAGAGCGCGCACACACACACACGCGCGCGCACACACACACACAGAGCGCACATGCACACACAGCGTACACACATACACACGTAGGGTTGGCCAATTCCTTACATGGTTTCTACATATGATGTGTATGGATAATATTTGCGCATACAAGTATGAACTGGCTATAACGTATGTATACAATTTTCCAACTTGCTCGGATTAACATAGAAGTGAGGTCAATGGATAGCTCTCAAAGAACTTTTCTCTGACCGCGTTTCCACTGGGACCGGAAAATTGATTTGGCGGACCGGGAAATAAAAAGTTGTTTCCACTGGGCGGTCCGGGAAATTCCTCGGCGGACCAGGAAAATGAATTTCCCGGTAGATGAATTTCCCAGATCGGGGAATTTATATGCGGACCCCCCCCCCCCCCCCTTGCATATAAATTCAGGCGGACCGGGAAATTCAAATGCCTCCAGAAGACCCCAAATGCTTTGGAAAACTTAATGTTAACTTCATTCACCATTGTAAACATGTCTAAGGGCTCTCAAGTGGCAAGGGAATTCCCCGGTACAGATGTCCACTGGAAACAACTGACCGGGAAATTCTTTTCCCGGTAGACCGGGGAATTGAATCACGGACCGGGAAATTGTTTTTGAATTTCCCGGACAGGGCCCAGTGGAAACGCGGTCTCTGTATCCAATTTACTAAATGCAAAAAAATAAACACCCAGTAATTCGAAGGCCTTGAAAGGTGCACATGCAAATGTTTTAGGGACATCCCTGTGAAACCTGCAAAGCAACACAGCTACTATAAGTGTTGCCCAAGGGTCTCTTGGGCAAACCTTGGGCAAAAAGTTTATTGTGTTGTTCACCCCCCACTGTTCCTCTCTTCCTAATGAACAAAGCTAAAGTTTCAATTTTTCGTCCATCAAACTCCCCTCCTCGTGCTCCTCTGCCTCCTCTAGGTCAGTCAGCAATGCTAAGCATCACTTCCTCTTCTGCCCCCTTTTTTCTAAGGCTGCCTTTTGCACGCACACACTTGTATCCTGCATGCACTGCAGAGCCAGGCAGTTACTGGTCTGGGTGCAGATGCTACCAAAGAGCAATCAGTTGCGCCCTGGCACTGCTCGTGACATGTGCTGAGAGCAGCCGGCCTGTTGCTTCTGTTAAGTGAGGGAATTCAGCTGCCATGCGCATCAGCCAGGAGCTACGCAAGCATCTGCTGACACTACTTGCTCAACTGCCATCGCCCAAAACTTGGCTGTCTCTGCTGGGTTGGTGTTGCATAGCAGCTTGCTACACCTCTTGCTCCCTGCAGAGCACTCCAAGGAGCACTTTGCCCCTCTGTTTACCACCATAAGGCAGGCAAAAAGTGCCGTCACCAGCTTGCCCTCCCTGATGCTTTCAGACCTATGGTATTTATGAGAGCTTCATTTTCAGACCTGATTGCCTGCCATTGCAGGGGCTTGCCCTCCACCAGTCTCCTTCGTTACCCTTGTAGGAATCACATCTTCTGACCTATGTGAAGAAAGTTTCGTATCTACATTACTCAACGATCGGAATTCACACGTGCCTTTTCAATGAGGCGCTTTGAAGGGGCACTTGAAACTTCAATACCCTCGAAAACAGCAGAACTATGGTAAAATTATTTTAATAAGGGATCATATGCCGTATATGCACCATCATGTGTTTCATACGGAAAGTTTACGTCCTGGGGTGAGGCCATACATTTGCCGTTAATGTGACATGTGTGTTAATGCCGTTTTATTTTTTGACACAAATTGGCCAACCCTATACATGCAAATTGCTCTTTTACCTCCAGCGTGTTTGATCTGGAAAAGGTCTTCTATTCATGGTTTGATCTTTTGAGCTCTGCACAAGTATCCTAAAAGTTGCAAAAAGGAAGGTTGGCTGATACGCCTCTAAAAACTGTTATGCCTATACATACGTACAGAAATAAATCCATTGAGTCCGCTGTGTGTGTGCTGCATCATCATGTGCAGGAAAGGGAAGGATTTCCTAGCTTTACCTGCCAATAAGGGCAGCTTAACTAGCAGAATTGGTACCTGTAACCAAAGCTAATTGGTGCCCCTGCAATTGCTCAGTTTAAAATGCTGCTACAAGCTGGCAAACATTTTTTGGTTTGATACCAAGATACCCCTGGATGCAATGAAGACAAAAAGTGGCTGTGCACTCATGATGACCTGGGTCAGTGCCAGAGTGTGCGCTGTGCACTTATGATGACCTGGGTCAGTGCCAGAGTGTGCGCTGTGCGCTTATGATGACCTGGGTCAGTGCCAGAGTGTGCGCATGTGTCGCATTTTTGTAAGGATTGGTATACAAAGACCATAAGCTTTTTTCAAAACTGGCAAATGCTGCAAAGTTACTTTCATGTGTCACAAGCAATAATGCTGTCAGGGTGTTTACGCTACAATTATGGACCATTTGCATTCCAGTGCCTGAACAGGAACCGTGTCCTTTGTTTATTGCGACACTTCTAAGACCAAAGTGCAGACCAGAAGTTGAGCTCAGTCAACTCTGCATCTTTTTTAGGGGCGCATTGTCAAACCAAGGGTTGCCAAGTTTTTCGCATGTGCGGCCACAAAAGATGAAGGGTTTGAAGTGTGGCCTCAATATCACACACAGGTTGAGAAGAACACCACCATCACCATCACCGGCGCTGACAAGGCTAAGATTGGAGACTTTGCCTCTACTGTACGCCGTCAAAGAGAGCCTGAGCCCTACAAGGGCAAGGGCATTCGCTACGAGGGCGAGGTGATCAAGCTCAAGGAGGGCAAGGCTGGTGGCAAGAAGAAGTAATCTGGGTGTGTGTGCATGTTTTGTGTGTCTGAGTGCATTTAGCGTAGAAAGTTTGTGTTGTTTGTTGGGAGAGGGGGACCTTCATTCTGGTTATCTGAGACACAGAGCGGTTGACCTGCTCAATCTGCGGATTTCAAATGCATTTTTACCGGGCGCTATCCTCCCTCTCGGCTGACTAATGGTGGCAAGAATGGTAGGGCTCTGACCATGTGCGCTCATGCGACAGTTACTTTTCCATTTTTACTTTGCGACCTTGCTACAGACAGGAATCAAAGGTTGGATTTTTGTCCAGAAAGTGCCGAGATTCCGATCTATCATGTCATCAGCCATGCAACTTGCATTGGGAACACATGTGCTTGCTTAAGGTGTACACCGCTGCCTGCTGAAAGTTCTAAATTTTGTTTGGAATTTCTTTCCACTAACAATGGAGCGGAGACCATTTTTCCTGATTTTGACACAACTAATTGCAGACCCTCTGTGGTTGTTGTAATTATACAATGCTTTGGCTTGTTGCCATCACCTCAGGGAAGTGGCAAACTTAAAATGGAAGGGCAACAGCAAAAAAATGAGAAGAACAAATAAACACAGTGATTAGTCATTATTCACTCTAATTTACTGTCAGCACGAGTATTTGCAGACAGCTGAAAATGAAGGGGGGCCTTCAGGTAAGAGCACATGAATGCCAGGAGAGGAAAGGAAAAGGTTTCACAGGCCCTTTCCGGGAAAGGTCAGAATAGGATAGGGAAGGGAAGGGTTACATAGCTGTACCTGCCTGCTGGGGCAGCTTAGCTGAAGCAAAACGTGCCTGCAACCAAACCAGTCCAAACTATAAAGCAAAATGAGCTAGAAGCTCAGTCACAGTATTTCAGGCAAGCAGACACGAACTTGGCTAATCCTAGGACATCAGCCTGATTCATGAAGTCTCTAAGGCGTGATGCACTGCTTGGGGGTGCAGAGCTAAACAGATGCTGGAACTGAGTGCGCAGTTCTGTTAGATCCTGAGATGGGCAATCCAGGATAATGAGTTACAATGAGTTACAATGGGGTTTGACCTTCAGCCAGGTAGTTTGGCTGCTCGGTCTGCTCAACTGTTCCAACTGCACAAAAAATATCCATGAGATCGGAAAGAAAACGATAAGTGTCATTTGTTTGCTTCTGCAAGAAATGAATAGCATCCTCAGAGCTAGCTTGAGAATAGTAGAAAGTGCCTGAATCGTCCAGAAAAATTCTATAAGACGAGGGGAAGTCAGAAAATAGCTGTGCATAATCCCTTCGAAGAGAGCACACAGAAGCGCAAGAACAAAGGAACACGGCATGCTTTTCGTCTTGGAGTCCTTGTTCACATTTATCACAAGTTGATGTGTGCTCCTGCCAAAGTGATGTCTCAACTCTTAAATTATGAGCATGTAAGCGAAAACGTGCTATGTTTCTTAGCGTGCGCTTGCCCAAATCAAGATGCAAATACCTGGGGACAGAAAAGGGCGCACCATGAACAGACAAGGGTCTCAAAGGAAGTGCCATCCAGTGATGATATTTGGCTAATTTGTTTGGCTGATGATATTTGGCTAATTTGTAGATGGGCAATCCAGGATAACATGCTCTTCGTCTTGTACAATGTGCCAGTCGCATTTGAATAGGATAGGGTTAAAAAGCTGAACCTACCCACAAGGGCAGCTTAGCTGAAGCAAGGAGGTGCCTGTGACCAAACCAAGTCACTGGCATACGTGTACAGATGCCAACTGAATATGGAGACAAAGCCTTGTGCTGAGTTCAGAAGTGTCAACTGCTGTATAGAATAGCACACAGTCAATTAGCATGGAACAAGAATGCAAACGAATGCACACAAACTCCATCAGGTTGCAGTGTCAGATACTAAAAAAATGAAATGATGTGCAGAAATTTAGAGAACAGCATTACTCTCAGAGTCAGGCCATGTCAGATATGATACAAGGTAAGGTTACATCACTATATCCACCTGCAAGGGTCACAAGGGAAAAAAGGCCTCAGTCAAGACGTTTGACTGCTAGCCTGTTCAGAAATATAAATACACATGAGATCATGAAGAAAAAAAGGAAGTTTGTTGTTCAGAAATATAAATACACATGAGATCATGAAGAAAAAAAGGAAGTTTGTTGTTATCCTGGTTTAGAAAATTATTGATATCCTGGAAATTCACATGGTGAATGGTACCTAGACAGGGCATCCTGTGGGAGACGCGGAGGTGTAGAAAAGAGAACTTGTGCTCAAAACGTGAGGCATACTTTTGATGGAGAGAGCAGACCTGGGGATTGGAGCATCTGAACAGCACATGTTTTTGATCTTGTATGTCATCAGAATCACAGGTATCAGAGACTGGAGAATAACTATTGGACCAAACAGCCTGTTCAACGAAGAGTGTGAACCCGCAGCCTGAATCTGGCAGTGTTGCGAAGAACGTGGTGGGGAAGATCCAAGTACATGTATATAGGCAGAGTATCAGAAAAGAAAAGAAAAGGAAAACTACGTAGGCAGAGAAACTCTCCCTACATCAATTAAGGAAAAGGAGATACATTGGCTCAAAAGAGCCGTGAGTCCCCTCCACCGCAAGAAGTGAAACAGAAATAGCTAATGGGGATCTGGAGGGTTTCTAGAAGCTCTTGGCTCTAGAACCTGGCTATTAGAAGTACTCTTGTTTTGGATAGCGCGTCTAGTGGCAACAAGTTTGTGGGCATTTAAACATAGGGGGCATGAAGTGTTTTAGCAAGCTTGATGGCACGTTGATGGTCCAGACCTAGGTTTTAAAATTGGTTCAGGGTATGCTCAATATAACACGTTCCCCCGACGCCTAGCAGGACAGGATGGATAGTAACAGCTTTAGCAATAATAGGTTTGCAGAGGTCTGCATGCTGCTGTAGTGCCGCATCCAACTGATGCTGAGGCCTTGTGTCCTCACCATATTTAATTTCAATCAAGTGCACATGGCGTTGGCAAGCATTTGATTGATGAGGTTGTCTCACGCGGCCAGTTGTGCTTGTCCTCTGTGTGGTGCTGTGCCTGTTGCATAAAGCATGGTGTGAGCAAGAAGGAGAAACATTGTTAAAAGTGTGTTTGGCAATGTAGGGCAATCAATATAGCATCAGGCCGGCTGGAGGCTGATCTTGCTCTCATAGAAAAACCACGAGGGAAGAGATAAGAAGGTGTAGTTCGAATTGAGGCATGTGCAGGGGTTTGAAGGTTATGCTGCGCAAGACGCTAAAGTCGCTTCCTATGTCTGTGTAGATTAGGCCTGCTCCCAAAGGGCTTTTGCTAAGTGCTTTTGTAATCATTCTACCTGCAATATTATGGCGTTCAGTTTTCATGTTGGAGATGGTTTGATTTTGGCAGCCTGAAAGCATGTGGAGTGCGCTGTCTAATTGATGAAAGCCTGGGAGAGGGCAGCATGGGTCAGTTGACCTTTTGAAACGGACTGCATGCTTTTGGTTATAGAGGGTACCTGTGCGATACTGTAGGATGGTGCGCTTCATGGGTGCGGATATACATGACATATTCCTGAAGGCATTGCTAATCTTAATATTTGCATGAGGCAACAAGCTCTGATAGTAAGAGTAGTACCCTGTTTCGGCATTGGCTATCCAAGTTTGTGTCTAATGTGCATGTGGGATTTGAGAGCATCTTGGAGATTGGGGAGGTAGGTGTACTTGGGAGCAGGTGGGGGACCTGTAGATGTGCCCACAGCATGCTCTCTCTTTCTTCCTTAGCTAACCAAAATATATGTGTAAATGGATTTCCGCCAGGACCTGCACCGGGGAGCCTAGTGTCTGCCACACAGTTGTTGGCGTAATTGGCCTGATATTTTGCAGCGGCATCAGCACATTCATTTCCAGCGATGCCAGCATGATACTTCACTTTGTAAAGACGAATATTGGTTTGAGAGTTGCTGATGAGAGTTGAAAGCACTGCATGGCATTTTAAGGACATCTCCTTCAATATGCCTCCGAGGCATATTTTGAGTCAAGTGTGTCTCAGGGTACAGAAGTTGTTTACGTATTTGATATAGAGAGGTGAGGCTGTCAAATGCAATGTTTGCATAGCTGTGGGTGATAGGAGCAGCGATTGCTGCCAATTCAGCACGACATATGGTGTCAGTAATCCCAGCACCGTTAGGTTCAACAAAGTTTTTGCTGTCAGTGAGCGGGCAGTAGACGCCAGTTTCTTGCTTGCCATTGTGAGCATGACAGCTGCCATCTGTGTAAGCCCAGGTTTTCCAGTTGGTGACTTTGAGCGTGAGATTGGCATTGGATTGGCTCGGCACAGAGTCTCTGTTCTGATTAATTATGAGTACAGTTCTTGCGCCCCTTGAGATTTGTTGTATGTCGGAGGGGAGGCGTTCACAATTTTTGAATCCAGGCATGTCAGCATGCATGGAATAGAGTAGAGTGGCTACTGACGCTGTTTAGTTTCCATTTGGCTTCTGGTATATCTCTTGCTAGGCCCTGTAGCCAAGCTGGGTTATGGTTGTTCAGATGGACTCTAGCTGCAGTGTTTCAAACAGCAAAACATTGTAGGTCCCAGGTGTTCTGAGATAGTGGTATTTCTTAACTACTAGTTTGAATCGTGGTTCGTGGTTCAAGAAAAGATCGTGGTTCGGATTTGGAAATTATTTTCCTGAACCACGATTGGTTGAAAACACGCCGTAAGGGAGCATCCATTGCAATTAAAGGGGGGTCCATCTCAACTGAAGGGGGGAAGAAAGAAAGGGGGAAAAGAAATGCGCTTGCATTACAGTGCCTGCATTTAGGAAAGACCACAAAGCGGCCCCAATGTCACAGGTCCGACTGAAACCAGTTTTTGCAACCCTGTTCAAGTCGGACAGGTCGGTCGCTGTCAGGCAGCGCAGAAACGCCAATGCACAATACATTTGTGGATGTAAATTTTGCATCCTTGAAGGACAAACAAAACAAAAACAAAAACTACGTAAGCAGTGAAAACATTTCCCACATCATTAAAGGAAAAAGGGCCACATTTGTGCAAAGACTGTATGACCACCCCACCACAAGTTCAGACCGAGAGAAGCACGACAGGCAGAGAACGAAGACAGGTCCAGCTATTAAAGGATCTCCTTTTCCCTTTTACAATTTACCTGCATGGTAAAAGAAATACATTCCCTGCACATGGGCAGCTGAGCTGCAAATCCATCTTCTACCGTGTGAAAATTTTTTTCATGCTCACACTCCGACTGGTTTCTATATAACGGCGTGTTTCCAACCAATCGTGGTTCAGGAAAATAATTTCCAAATCCGAACCACGATCTCTTCTTGAACCACGAACCACGTTTCCAACAGCGTGGTTCATGAACCACGCTCAGATTCAAAGTGCATGGTAGACCATTCTATTATTATTTTAGCTTAAACATCAAAAGAAACTGTACGCTAGCCCTTGCACCTGTGCTCTTCCTTTGTGTGGTCCTGACCTTGGCTGTCAGGAGTGCCCATCCCCAGGAGGCATGAAGCCCAACTTGAGAGCTATGAAAAGCAATCCTGGAAGAGTGTCTTTGGCTAGTTGACAGTCTACTGCTACTGCACGACGTGAAGGAGCTCATTCAGCTGTCCTTTCTCCTGAGGAACGTGCTTGATGAAGTGCATGCTCAGTCTGCAAGCGTGCACTCACCTCTGGGCTTGCACGTTAGCACTTGGTGTTGTGCACAGAAGCACAAACCAGAGCTGCACGCTGCAGCAATGCTTGCAACCAACCGTGCTTGCTACACAGTCCCGATTTCTTAAATTCGGATAAAGGTTTAATTCCGTTCACTTTGATTCATACTTGTTTGACTGAGGTTCTGTGCATTTCATTTTCCCTGAACCATGAAAGGACCCCCCCGGGTCCTTTCAAGAAAGCATTTTCTTGAACCACGATTGAATTTTCTTTTTCCTGAACCACGCGCCTGAACCACGCTGTTGGAAACGCTTTAATCGTGGTTCGTGGTTCGTGAACCACGAACAACGCTGTTGGAAACACGCCGTAAGGTTGTGCTCGATTCCAAAATTTGTTGGTATCTTGTCAATTTGGTATTTCTGTTTGAATTATGGTTGAAATGTATCGGCAAAACAATTACAGTCGCTATACCTATAGGTCACCTAGGTTATGCCTTAGGTGGCTTAGGTGACTCATAGTTTTAGGGTTTAGGGTAGGTTTAGGTTAGGTTTAGGGTAGGGTTAGGTTAGGGTTAGGAATAGGGTTAGGGGGTTAGGGGCCAAAATTATGAGCCACCTAAGCCACCTAAGGCATAACCTAGGTGACCTATGTCTATAGCGACTATTTCTCCGGCAAAAATTATATAAACGAGTAGGAAACATATTAGTTGCTGGTTGAAGTTGTTGGTTCAAGACCATAAGGCCGCGGTCACACCTGTAATTAATTACGCCATAATTACGTTTCATAATTACGCTCCATAATTATCTTTAGGCGTAATTAAGTCCGGTGCGGTCACACTGGACATAATTACGCAAAAATTAATTAGCTGCAATAAGTTGGTTTATATTACTGTGGATGATGACGGGGTCCCTGAACCTTCTATTTGTGTTTCATGAAGGCACTTGTGAGTGGAGGAGTCAGTAACACTCCTCCAGCCTATGCCTCCTCTTAAGGATGACAACAGAAAATACATTCCTAATTGCATAGTTGCACAGTACGTGAGTACGGGTACGAGTACGGGTACGGGTACGGGTACGAGTACGGCAGCTTGTGAGAGAGCGGTACGGTGTGTGCAAATACACTGTGGTGCTCCATCCATGCATGGCATTGCCGGCACAGGTGCTCTAGCGTATATTCAAGCCACAATCAAACCATTTCAGACATAGAGAAGTAGCCTAGCACACTGCATGATGCATCATGCGCTCATGAGCCATGAAGCAGCTCCTTATGCGTTGCTTGCGCATGCCCATACGCCCATTTCAAGTGCATGCATGCACTGCTCATGCCCCGCTCCTGAACATGCTTGGGTCCTGTGCCTTACCCAGCTCCATCATCTCCTTCTTCCTCAAGAAAAAGGCACCCTCTTGGTCTTCTTCCCCTAGTCAAACCATGCAACGCGGTGCAATAGCACGCACACATTTGAACACAAAGCAGGACGTGTTTTATAATTATAACAATAACAAAATAATACATTTAGCGCCGCGTTGCAGACGTTTGGCTGTTGGCTCCAGACGGGGTCGTTGGCTCACCCCTGCCTCCCGCCCCACCGTGCCTTCCGTGCCACGTACTGGTACGAGTACGGGTACGAATGGTACGGGTACGCGTACCAGAGCCTCTGGTACGCGTACCGTGCAACTATGCCTAATTGGAGGCCACCAACACTCTTCTTCCAGCATTATTGAGCAGTGCGCATGCGGCCTCGCCCCTAGGGATGCAAGCCTGCTAAGCAAGAGAAATGAGGGTCTATTACGCTTACAATCAAAGGTTAGGTATGCCTTCTGGATCATGCCAGCAATTCCATTCAAAATGAGACGAAACATTTCATAAATGTTGCACAGATATCCTCTTTAATCAAAAACACGCAGTGCACTTTAAAATGTCCACCAGCCTACGAGGACAGGTCCCCTCTGGGGAGCCAGACAGTGCCCTTCACGTTCTTTTAGGGTGTAGGCATTCCATCATGCCAAGTGTGGAATCCGAGCGCCACAATATTACTAGCAGAATCCTTCTTTAAGGTGTCAGCAAAGGCCCTCTTGGGCAGGCCTTGCCTCCATGGAATTGGCAGCGCGGGTTGTCTTGCTTTGCAGAACCTTCATACCCTGGAACTCTAAAAATACCCTTTGTGATTTTCCAAAAGTAAAGCCTCACTTTTCGTTGCCATGCTGCTCTTGTACGAACATAAATGCATGGCAAGGACATTCATAGATGCCAGAAGCATAAGTGAGCTCTAAGTTTTTTGTGCTAAGTTTACTGTAAGCATGTTTCACCTGTGCATCAGGATTGACATGAAGGACTTCATGATGCAATTCCAGTCAAGAAGCCTCTGAAGAGGCTGGCAATTTCTTCGAAGGAATTCCTTCTCCCGGGGCCCATCGCACGACCTTTCTTATAGAGCAGGAGAAATGTTGTTAGCTAAAGCTGCTATAGCTGCAACCTTCTGTGTCCTTTCCCTAGGCCAGCGCCAGGGTCCTGGCATCTCTTTCCGACTTTACCTGTATCCTACCAATTTTTGGAGTAGGAGCAGATGAGCAACAGGATAAATTGAGGTAAGAGCTCATATTTGCCTCAGGGGAGTCATTATCTGGGGGAGCTCTACCTTCTGGAGAGTGGTGGTGGTGGAAAGAGAAAGTTGGGAACATAATTATTTTTCGTAATGATGCCCCCCCTACCATAATTACGTTCTCCTAATTATAATTACGAAAACGTAATCATGGACATAATTATGTAGTGTGACCGCTGAAATAATTATCTTTTCCCTAATTATAATTACGAAAACGAAATTAAATGCGTAATTAATTACAGGTGTGACCGGGGCCTAATGATCGACGGCCGTAATTACACAAAGAGGATACTTGCTAGTGAATTCATCAAATTTTCATTGTTCTCGTAAGAATCTTCAAATGTTTAACGTCAGTTGAACGTCAACAAATGTTTGTTCTACGACAGAATACCCTGGTGATCCAAAATGTTACGTGATCCAAATCACGAAGCCCTATCCCGAAAACTGCCTATAATTAGTATCAGCAGTATTTTTCGCCCAAAGCCATCACGAATAATATGGAGCACCAAAAATTCTCCCCGCGGGGCGTCACGAAAACTCTTTTTCTTCGAAACGAGCACCAGATGCCTTGAAACTCGCCATGCTTCTTCCTTAAGGTATAAGGATGGATTCCGGAGGTTTCGGGAGGAGGTGGAGCCGGTGGAGGTTGCCCATCTGCTCTCCATGCAAGCAAGCAATTGCAGGCATCCCAAACACTTGCTAAACCCAGCCCCTCCAAGCCCCCTCCCCTCAAGCAACATAAGCAGCAGGTACAGCTGCAAGAGTCTCAGCTGCAGCAGCGCCAGGAGCGCCTGGAGCTGCAGCAAAAGCAGCTGCAGCGTTTGTACGTTTGTGCTTGCGCGTGCGTGGGTTTGTTTGAGCGCGCGCGTGTGTTTGTTTGAGCGTGCGTAACCCTTGTAACCCTTGCGCGTGCGTGTGTTTGTTTGAGCGCGCGCGTGTGTATGTTTGTGCGTGCGCGTGTGCGAGCGTGCATGTGTGTGTGAGTGTGAGTGCATATACAGGTGCATGTGTGCTTGTGTGTATGCTCATGCATTAATGCATGCTGGTGGTCTGTGGTGGTCTGTGGTGGGTGTGGTATGGGAGCCTTCCGTAGAGCAGGACGGCTGACCAGGATGTCCGCCTGGGGGGGTGGCTGACCTCATCACGTCCTGTATTCTGGTATGTGCCAGTGAGTGCATATATGAAGGTGCATGTGTGCTTGTGTGTGTGCTCATGCAATAATGCATGCTGGTGGTCTGTGGTAGTCTGTGGTGAGTGTGAAAGCCATCCGTAGAGCAGGGCGTCCGCCTGGGGGGTTGGGTGACCAATTTGAGACGATTCCGGGGGGGGGGGGACAGGGCTCACGACCTCATCACGACCAATTTGAGACGCTACAAACCAATCACGAATAATTAAAATCAAAAAGTTTCCCAAAATCCGTCCCGAAATTCAAATATCACGTAACAATTTGGATCACCAGGGTAATTGCGCAAATTGACTCATATGAGACCTTTTATTATAGCCATCATCCATCTTGAGGATCTGCCAAAAGCATATCGAGAGGTACAGTTATTTTCCTGAGAAGGGTTCTTTGATGTCCATCATGGTGGTGGTGGTGGTGGTGGTGATGATGATGATGATGATGATGATGATGATGATGATGATGTGTGTGTGTGTGTGTGTGTGTGTGTGTGTGTGTGTGTGTGTGTGTGTGTGTGTGTGTGTGTGTGTGTGTGTGTGTGTGTGTGTGTGTGTGTGTGTGTGTGTGTGTGTGTGTGTGTGTGTGTGTGTGTGTGTGTGTGTGTGTGTGTGTGTGTGTGTGTATGTGTGTGTGTGTGCGTGTGTGCGCATGCATGCATGCGTCCATGTGCTCTCTTTGCCCAGTATCATGGTACACCAATGCATGCCTTCATTGATGCAGGGCTGATGTTTGCCAGGATCCTCTTAAAACAAATAAAAGAGACTGTGGAGAGCAGCAGCACGGATGACCCCAAGTGCTGTCTTCAGCCCTACATGGGCAAGTGCTTGGATACCGATGAGGTAGAAAGAGATACAAGTGCAGTGATGGGCAGCAGTGGGTGGTTCCGTGTCATTGACTGTGTGCAGATGCAGCTCATTCTTGAGCTTGGGCCAAGTATTCCTGTGTAATGCTCATGGTTGCCCGTGTTTGGACGCAAATGCATGTTGATCTCCAAAAGCATAAGTAAGTGAACCTTTGTGCACCTTGAGCGCGCGCGCGCGCGCGCGCGCGCGTGTGTGTGTGTGTGTGTGTGTGTGTGTGTGTGTGTGTGTGTGTGTGTGTGTGTGTGCGCGCGCGCGCGAGGGATCTTGCCAGCTTTGCATAAGTTGCATGAGTTGATGCCCCCTTCTCTTGTCTGCTGTGGAACAAAGGTGACCAAGACAGTGTTAAGTGGAACAGGCACCTACATTTAAATTACTCTTCCTCGACAAACTCTGGAGATTTGAACATTTTGTTGTACTCTGTGGCACTGGCCCTGCCCTGCCCCTCTGCTGCTCCAGCCAGCTTGTTGATGTGCGCCCCCTGAAAACAGGCCCTTCGAATTGGATGGAACTACTACTTGAGGATGCACGAACCCCTGTACCGATTCCACTTGTCCCCCTGTGCCGCTCTTGCGGTGGAGGCCTTCCGAAGCTTGCAGCAGTTTCTGTCAAACGCTGCTGCTCTATACCTCATTCACTCTTCCTGTGAAGATGAGCTGAAGAGGTGCAAGCGCACACTGAGGTGGGCATTGTGGAAGGCTTCGTGTGAGGAGCTGTGTATAGCCCACTGTGCTTCAGGCATCGGGCATCTGGGGGGCTGACTTGTAGCTGGAAGAATCCTGTGTGCTCTTTCTGTTTAGTGCGCTAGTCTTCCAAGTGCCCACCTTGTGTGCTTACACTTCCTCAGCTCACCTTGCACCTTCTCAGCTTGACTTACTTACTTTTGGCAAGGTTCTGCATGGTCTTTCTGTGTTGGTGCACACAGTGTCTGCGTTTTGATTGGCTGGTGCCTTTGTTCAGATGAAAGGAAAAGGTTACGTAGCTGTAACTGCATACGAGGGCAGCTTAGCTGGAGCATAAAAAGAGAAGTAACAAAGGAAGAACATTCATCCTCCTCCTCCGTCGTTTCAAGCAAGCAGTCTTGAGAGTGCTCACAATTTTTCACCTGCTGGTGTGGAGCCTCCTGCAATCTTGACGATTCTTGATTCTCATTGATGCATTCAGAAGGGGGGCCCTGTGCACACAGGCAGGTGGCATTGGGTCAGTCAGTCTTTTGGTCGTAAATCAGTCATTGATGCAGTGTTCTTTGTTGCGATGGTCATGGTTGCATTCAGAAAGGAGGCCCTGTGAGGCAGGCACCATTGGCTCAACCAGCCTTTTCTGAAGATTGGTGTGCTGAGATGGAAAGTTGCCTTTTCTTTGGTTGCATCCTTTGCTACTTTGCTGGACAACGTTCCTACCTTGAGTTATGCACTGTGACTTTGCCACAGGAGCACCCTCAAAAAGCTACAAGCACGCAACGCACCTGGCAACAGCAGCGGCAGCAGTGGTTGCAGCAACCAAGAAACCCTTGCTGTGGACATCATAGACCTCACAACTGATGACAACGTACGCTGTTGATGCTTGTTGCAAGCACTGAGACAGCAAAACTAGATAATTTGAGTCAGGTTTAGGACCTGGTGATGGCTGATGCTTGCTGCTCCTGTGTATCGCGTGATGGCAAATTGCATGGTTGATGCTCGCTGCTCCACCGAACGCGCGATGGCAGAGTGCTGCGCCCTCACTTTGCGTGATAGCAAAGTGCGTGGCTGATGCTTGCTGCTCCACACACAACATGCGTGATGGCAGAGTGCTGCTCCCTCACATTGCGTGATGGCCAAGTGCGTGGTTGATGCTTGCTGCTCACATGCGTTGCTGTTTGTTCGGGAGCAAAATATGAATAGCAATGGAAGCGCCAAGGGAGTACTTAATGAGGGAGAAAGGACATTGCTTTTGTGTGGGGCTTGAGAGGAAGCTGAATGATGGGCGGCACGAAGGTATTTAAGTATCAACATGAGGCTGAACCAACGGCCTTCCTTTCGCTTTGAAGGGCAAGCACATTGTTTGGCTCCAGGCTCTCGTTAATGACTGGTGCCCCTCCGCATGTCTAGTGCCTGCCAGTCTCTGCATGTATGGCCAGTACTGATTCCCCTCCGCATGCATGATGCCTGCCAGTACTCGTGCTGGTATCACGACCAGCACAGCTGTGTGCAAGGCTTTGTGAAGTTGGGAGTATCCAACCTGGAAGCATGTGAATAAGCCGGCATCATGCCACTCCTTGGGGAGTGATGGTGCATCTACTGGTGCATACCTTGTTGACATGCTTGGCATTTGCTAGAATCTTCCTGCATCACACTGTGATTTCTAAATGTTGGATTTCTAAATGCTTGAATGTCAGGGTTCCAAGCATGAGCATGAAAAGAAAAGAAAAACTACGCAGGCAGTGAAAACACTCCCCACGTTATTTAAGGAAAAGATAGGGCCGAGGCACTGTGTATCCCCTTCACCAAGAGAAACAAAAGAAAGAAGTCAATGGGGATCATGAGCCGTGCACTCTCTTTTACTTATATCTTTACCAAATGAGTATGCAAGACGTGTGTTTATTTGCACCTGTGTCTGATATATAAGAGGAGTTCATTTGGCTTGCGCACCACCCAAAGCTTTGGCATCCGTGCACTTTCTTGATGCCCCTCAGAGGTAAGCTTCTCCTTAATCGCTCAATCCCTGCTTTTTCTGCAGGAAGGGCAGGGCAGAAAGCGGCCCTCGCTTCAGACCTTCAGGAAGCGGTTCAGGGCCTCAATTGTCTGATTCCTCCTCTGTTTTTGCAGGAAAGGCAGGGCAGAAAGCAGCCCTTCTTTCAGACCTTCAGGAAGCGGCCTAGGTGTCCATTAACTCCATTCCTCCACTGTTTCTGCAGGAAGGGCAGGACAGGAAGCGGCGGCGGCAGGACCCGGATGATGATGATGATGAGGAGGAGGAGGAGGAGGACGAGGAGGAGGCTGAGGAGCCCAGCAGGTCCTCCAACCCACTGCCAAATGGGGTTGACAATGAGGATGCAGAAGAGGAGGAGGACATGGCGCAGGGTCATACGTTAGCAGAGGAGGAGCATGGTCATGGGGTGCACGAGTCACAGCGAGGGCAACTGCCCCGCCACCAGGCCTCTCACAGCCAGCAGGAGGCAGTGCAGGGGAGCCAGCAGGGCATGAAGCCCCAGCAGCGGATCCTGCTGCCAGTTGTGCCTGCAGGCAATCGTCACGGCCAGCAGGCTCCTCGCAGCCAGCAGGGCATGCGGAGCCAGCAGGCGGTGCCAGAAAACCAACAGGGCATGCAGCCTCAGCAGCAGACCCTCTATCAGTTGAGTGCGGCGCCAGCGGTGCTCACAGGCAGTTCTCACAGCCGGCCGGCTCCTGGCAGCCAGCAAGGCATGCAGAGCCAATCCAGGCGCAAGCAGACACGCCCAAGCAGGCACTTGCTGACAGTGGCTGGCTGTGCTCCTGGCATGCCTGAAGAAGACGAGGAGCGTGCACGGTATACAACTGGTATGGGGAAGAGCGACGGCGTGGCCACCCCCTCGGGGAAGACTCCTCCGCACCAAGGCTCGCCAGCAGCTCCGATACGGGTAAGAGGAAAATGCCGCGTATTACAGCATGGATCTGACTGGCAGGCTGTGCGTTGTAAGAAGGGAGCAGGGGTGCAGCATGCACGCAACCTTCATAGCTTTGAGCGTGGTGAGGCTGTTGCATGCATGGCTAAGCACAGGCTTTTGCTGGGGGGACTCAGGGGTAGTTGACCAGATTCTCCTGTTCATGCACACACCTCTCTAGGCATGACGGCAGAGTGCTGTGCACCATAAACAGAGTCCATGCTGTTCTGCATTGTGTACTTCAAATATTTCATTTTTGTCATGGAGAGCATGTTACAAGCACAGGAATGACCAGCTGTGGTGCTTGGCGAAAAAGGCTCACTGCTGCATTGGGTAAAGTGTTCAGTCAGGATTGCAGCAATTCTGGCAAGCATTTCCCCCTTCCAACCTCCAGGCTTCATTGTTCAGCACTGTGTGCCGCCTGCATTGTCCTTGTGTCAAGTCAAGAAGTTCACGTCAGTGCTACCTTTAAGCCTGTTGGAAAATCTTGGTTTCATGTCTTTCAAACATGGCAATTTTAATTATCTGTGTTTCATGACTTTTTTGTCGCCAGCCCACCCTGCAGCCTTCAGTGAAGGGCCATGGTGTGCTGGTTGTTGCCAAAGTGTGCCTGCCTGTTCTTGGCCTGCTTGTTTTCCTGCTTAAGCATATCAATCCTGTGCTCTCTTCTGTCGACAGTGCTTATGTAGAGCTAGGGAGTTCTTAGAAATTTTGGATTTTGATGGTTTCGGAGGGCCATCTGATGCCTTGGTAGAGGCCCTTGACGAGGAAATTGTTGCAGGTCTTTTCCACACAGAGGTCCCTGGACTTCCCACGGAAGTCGATTTCATGTTCACATAATAAGTCAGAAAATTATAGTCTCATTTTGAACGACATGGTATGTCGAGTTAAAGGAAGCACTGGTCCACGTGCCGCCTGCATTGTCCTGTGTCAAGGAAAAGGAATCCGACTAGGTATAAACGCATTCATGCAATTGCAACCTTCTATATTATGCACATTCCTTTAAGTGTGCAATTGAACCTCTGGCGTGCACAGGTGCCTTTCTTCCACCGCTCTGCAGCCAACTTGCCGGCTGTGCCTCAGCCACCATTGTGGTGACGTGGGCCTAATTGTGGGGCTTCCAATCCTTTCCTTAATGTATGTGGCCTGACGGCAAGTACAAATCTTTCACTTTTTTGCCTGTGTGGTAACGCTGTAGGCCTCATTGGTCCCTCCCCCCCTGATCAGCCAGCATGCCAGGCTGTAGCTTACAGTTATGTAATTCCCTTGTTATCCCCTTTTTCTCTCCTCTTTTCCTGAAGTACAGATCTTCTTTTCAAAATGTGCTGCTAGTGGTGTCTGTGCTGCTGTTTAGAACAAAACTCTTTCCTTTGTATTTTGCTAGTTAATTTTGGCCGGGCCTAAACAGCGCCAGAGGGAGCGTCCCTATCTTTTTAGCTAGGCAGGCCTGCTTCTGGGACAAGAGCATTTGTGTAAGAAGAAGCGTTGGTGAGGTCCAATCAATTGAGTGTGCAATCGTGGAACTGCTGCCAGATTTCAAAGTTGGAAGCCCTTGCGCACCTAGCTTTTCATGTTGGCTTCATGTCTTGTACTGGTTTTAGGCAGAGGGTGCATTGAGTTTGCAACGACCTTCTTATCTCTTTCAGAGTCAAGCCCTAGCTTTTTCAGAGTGATTGGAGTGAAAATTGTCCTACCAACATAGAGAGAATGAAATGGAAGATGAATGATTGATCTCTCCTTTTGTGAACGAGTGAAAGAGTTTTGAAATAGCCAGTTTGTAACCTCTAATCGTGCTTCCACATAGTGAACATAATTTTGTAATGCCAGATTTATTAGGTCACTTTGCGGCCACATCTCCTTTGCGATGTAAGGAGTGTTCCACTGCCTACATACTTTTCCTTTTTTCTTTTG
Organism: Dunaliella primolecta; assembly: GCA_914767535.2. NCBI lineage: Eukaryota > Viridiplantae > Chlorophyta > Chlorophyceae > Chlamydomonadales > Dunaliellaceae > Dunaliella > Dunaliella primolecta. Next base: position 1,955,592 of record OU611752.1, read on the forward strand.
TGGCACTTTTTCCTTAATTGATGTAGTAAGAGTTTCCTCTGCCTATGTACTGCTAGAAAATTTAGGAAGTGTTCTTTCTGTTTGGTCACCAGAATAGTGTTATGCTGCTTTGGCCTCTTCATTTAATTTTCACATCAATGATTATGATGGTTACAATGGGGGGTGACCTTCAGCCAGGTCGTTTGGCTGATCGGCTTGTGGCTGGTCTCTGCCAGCCAAAAATAAATCCATAAGAGATTTACAGATTTAAATGGGGCTTCTAATAGCCAAGTTCTAGAGCCAAGTGCTTCTAGAAACCCTCCAGATCCCCATTAGCTATTTCTGTTTCACTTTTTGCGGTGGAGGGGACTCAGGGCTCTTTTGAGCCAATGTATCTCCTTTTCCTTAATTGATGTAGGGAGTGTTCACTGCCTACGTAGTTTCTTCTTTTCTTGATGTAGGGAGAGTTTCTCTGCCTACGTAGTTTCTCTTTTCTTAAATGGGGGAACCTTCAACCAGACTGTTCGGCTGATCGGCCTGTGACTGGTCCTCGCCAGTCAACATAATGTCCATAAGCTCAAACAGATGATTTAGATTCAGATTTTACACAGGGGGACCTTCGGCCAGACTGTTTGGCTGATCGGCCTGTGACTGGTCCTCGCCAGCCAACATAATGTCCATAATGGTTACAATTGTTACAATGGGGGGTGACCTTCAGCCAGGTCGTTTGGCTGTTCGGCTTGTGGCTGGTCTCTGCCAGCCAAAAATAAATCCATAAGCTCAGACATAAAAAAGAAAAGCTTTGCATTTCGCTGATGAAGGAACTGATGAACAAATTGAGAGCTCACTTGATGCAGTAAAAAAGGTTGCATCTCAACAATATCCTGGAAGTAAGGTTCAAAAAGCATTTGATACTTGCGGCGCAGAGAACAAACGTGTTCATCAGTACAGTTAAAAAGGACATGTGCTTCATCTTGAGTTTGGTTGCAAGGACACCTGTCACACACAGAGGTACCATCATCCTGCCAAACAGCCGATTCAACTTTCAAAGTATGAGCACGAAGCCGGAACCTGCTCACATTACGCATAACTTGCTTAGGCAAATCCAAAAAAAGATACCAAGGCAGGGGTGCATAGGTTTGGCGAGCGTTGCAAGCAAAAGGAGTAGCAAACCAAGCTTGGTAAGTAGCTAGTTTGTTGTTGTTTCCCCTTGGATCCACTGACTCAGCTTCTCTCCAAACTCCTTGCAATCTGTACCTCAAGTCTGCACTAAAATCATTCATGGAAATGGCACCTCCTGACTTCACAGCCTGCTCAAAAATTTCAGAACCACGCAAACCTTGGAAGGCTTGAATTAACTGCGCTGTCCAGCACTTGTCATCCTTAGGTTGTAACTTCAAATCGGCTTGCACAACACGGCGTAAAGTACTACTATTTGTACCAAGCATGCTGTTGTACAACTTGACTGCAGCTCTAAACCAATAGTACTGCAGTGGTTGATGCCCACATTCTCTCAAAACAGCCCAGTTAGTGGTAGTTCGCTTCACACCCAAGGTACCTTTCAAGAAATTCAGATGCAAAGTTTGCAGAGCACTAGAGAACTCTTTGCCTGCCTACATGAAACCTGTACCCCACACCTGACTCGCGTACATACCAGCTGGAATAACATACGTCTTTGCAAGCCACAAGGAAGCATGCGGCCTATCTGCAAGTGTGTGCTCACGTACAAAACGACGAATCCTATAAGCAGATGTAAGCATAGCACGAGCTGCATTCTCTGCCGATTTAGCCATGTTCAAGGTCCTGTAAAACATCATGCCAAGATATTTAAACGAGTCCTTATGAGCAAGAGTGTCACTGCCAATCGTAAAAACAGGGAGATTAATTCCTTTTGAGTTGAAGTGCACAACCTCTGACTTTAAGGTGTTGATAACGAGATGCTTCTTCCTAGCATGCACATTCAGCCTGCTTAACATGGTTTGAAGAGCACCTGGCTCATTGGAAAGCAATGTGAGATCATCAGCATACAACATGTGGGTCACGCGAACATTCTCTGTGCCAGTTACTGCCCCTCTCACATCCTCAGCAATCAAGTCAACATCATTGATGTAAAGTGAGAAAAGGAGAGGAGAAAGAGGACACCCTTGCTTAACACCTCGCATAGGATGCACACGTGCAGTTTTTGCACCATCCTTCAAAACATACTCATCAGCAGCATACATGTCTTGGATAATCTACAGCAAAGAAGTGGGCATGCTGATGCGGCGGAGGTGTTGCCAGAGAGCCTCCCTAGGAATGGTGTCGTAGGCTTCTTTGAAATCTATGAATGCCGCATGCAATCTACTCGAGTTGTTTGGTCGCAAAGTGCGTGCAGCATGCTGCAGATGGCGAAGAATAAACAAAGGCTGAAGTGTATTACGGCCAGGATAGAAGCCAAACTGAATATCTGGTATTTTGTTAGCCTCCTGGCACCAGTCAGTCAGTAAAGCACGTACAACATTGGCATACATCCTATACATAGTGCCACTGACTGCCAACATGCGATAGCTGTTCGGGTTAAGCAAGGGCCCTTTTTTATACAGTGGGCTTAATTTTGCATGCTTCCAACAAGCAGGGATGTGTGCCTTGTCAAGAGGAAATCATGTACAGCCTGGGCACTGACTTGGTGTTAATAAGGTTGCTCAATGGTTACAATGGTTACAATGGGGGGTGACCTTCAGCCAGGTTGTTTGGCTGATCGGCTTGTGGCTGGTCTCTGCCAGCCAAAAATAAATTCTTAAGCTCAGACACGAAAAAGAAAAGCTTAGTGTTTTGCTGATGAAGGAAATTAGAAACAAGATGAGATTTTAGGGAGATATTTACATGGGGGGACCTTCAGCCAGACTGTTCGGCTGATCGGCCTGTGACTGGTCCTCGCCAGTCAAAGAAAGAAAAGAACAGGAAAGAAAGACTACGTAGGCAGAGGAAACTCTCCCTACATCAATTAAGGAAAAGGAGACACATTGGCTCAGAAGAGCCGTGAGCCTCCTCCACCGCAAAGCTACAAAAAAGAAAGCTAATGGGGATCTAGAGGGTTACTGGAAGCACCCGGCTCCAGAATCTGGCTGTAAGAAGCATAATTTTCCATAGCACGTCTAGTGGTAACAAGCTTATGGGCATACTGAATTGAATGGGCATGGTGTTTTTGAGCAAGTTTATGGGCCCGTTGATGGTCCAGTCCAAGTTGTTTAAACTGGTTCAAGGTATGATCAGTATAGCAGGTCCCACCAACACCCAGAAGGATAGTGTGGAGAGTCACAATTTTATCACTAATGAGTTTGCTGAGGTCTGTATGCTGCCGCTGTGCCGCCTCTAACTGTTGTCCAGGCCTCGTGTCTTCACAGTACTTAATTTTAATCAAGTGCACATGTCGCTGGTTTACATGAACTTGGTGGGGCTGTCTTACGCGGTTGGCTCGTGTGGTCCTCTGTGTTGGGTTGTGTCTGCTGCGTAACGCATGGTGTGAGCGAGTGGAAGAAGGAGAAGAAGGAGTGGGTTTGGCTTTATAGGGAGTAATCAGTATAGCATCAGGACGACTGGATGTGAGTCTAGATCTCTTAGGAAAATTTCTAGGAAAAAGGTAAGGGGGTAAAGTTCTGTTTGATGCATGTGCAGGGATTTGGAGGTTGTGTTGCGCCAGCCTATCAACACTCCCTATGTCCATGTTAACCAAGCCTGCCCCCAAAGGGCTTTTGCTAAGAGCTTTGATGATCATTCTTCCAGCAACATTGTGGCGTTCAGTTTTCATGCTGGAGATGATATGATTTTGGCAGCCTGAAAGCATATGGAGTGCACTGTCTAATTGATGACAGCCTGGGAGAGGGCATAGTGGGTCAGTGGACCTCTAGAAGCGAACCGCATGTGTTTGGTTATAGAGGGTGCCAGTGCGATATTGTAAAATGGTGCGCTTCATAGGTGAGGATATACAAGGCATGTTTCTAAAGGCGTTGCTGACTTTCTTGTTAACATGAGGTAATAAGCTCTGATAGTAAGAGTAGTAGCCTGTTTTGGGGTTGGCATATCCAAGTCTGTGTTTTGTATGCATGTGAGACTTGAGAGCATTTTGAAGATTGGGGAGGTAGGTGATTTTAGGATTGGGAGCAGGAGCTGTGGATGTGTCAGCATTGTATTCATTTTTTCCTCCTTGGCTAACCAAAATAAATGAGAGAAAGGATTTCCGCCAAGGCCTGCGCTAGGGATCCCAGTATCAGCCACGTTATTATTGGCTTGGCTTGCTTGATATTTAGCAATAGCATCTGCACACTCGTTACCAACAATGCCAACATAATGTCCATAAGCTTAGAAACAAACGAGAAAAGCTTGTTGTTGTGTTGCAAGAGGAAATCAGAAACATCCTGGACATTGGCTTGTTATGAATAAGGTTGCTCCATTGAAAAATCACCAGAGAAGCAGTTGAACAGGTAAGCGTACTTTCTTCTCAAAGCACAAACATCTGCGTCTCTGCACACCAAAAGGGCATGGCCTCATCTTGAATCTCGAGAAACAAGATGAGAACTCGCTTGATGCAACAAAAACAGTTGTGCCTCAGAAAAATCCTGGAAGTAAGGTTCAAAAAGTACGTGAAACCTGCAGCGCAAAGGCCAAACGTGTACATCAGTACAACTAAAAACACATGTGATTCATATTGAGTTTTATTTCAAGAATACCTGTCACACACAGAGTTTCCATCCTGCCAAACAGCCGATTCAGAGCGATTTAGAGAGGTATACATGGGGGGACCTTCAACCAGACTGTTCGGCTGATCGGCCTGTGACTGGTCCTCGCCAGTCAACATAATGTCCATCGTCAGAAAAAGTGGAGCAGTTGAAACATGCGGTTGAAGCGGTTGAATTCAATCCGGTTAAATTCAATGCGTATTCAACCGAGATTCAACTGCTGGTTGAATTCAATCGAGGTCTCCACTAAGGTGATTGAATTCAACCGAGATTTCAACCGTGGTTGAATTCAATCGAGTTTTCCACTAGAGCGGTTGAATTCAATCGAGATTTCAACTGATGTCCCCTGGATCTGCTGTATTGCATTTGTTTATGAGTGTTGTGTGCTTACATCCATACAAAAAACACAAAAGAATCAAAGGGAGCTCAGGTGGTCTAAACAAGTAAGCAAGTTCATGTGCATTTGCCAACTTGAAGGCATCCTCAGGAGGACAAGTCAAAATCAAGTTTTCAAAAGATAAAGGAAAAAAGCTATGTAGGCAGAGTAAAAACTCTCCATACGTTAATTAAGGAAAGAGAGACACATTGGCTCAAAGAGCCGTGAGTCTCCCTCACCAGAAGATGAGGCATTTGCAGGCAAGCCTCTTTTTTAGGTGAAACTTCAAGGCCAAACCAACAGATCCTCATTCGCTCCAATACTCCGTCATGCATTGCCACATAGATAATTCTAAAGGCTGAGCAACGCTCAGTGAGCGTGATCCTGGCAGACTGGGAAAATAAGCCCCTCCGAGTCTGTGCTAAGGAGCACTGTCATGAGCGCATCACTGAGTGCCGGCATCCTGCAGAGTATAAAGTAGCGATGGCAATCTTCATAGAATTCCTTATTGCACAGGCACCTTTTTCGCTTCAGCTAAGCTGCCCCCACAGGCAGGTACAGCTATGTAACCCTTTCCTTTCCTTTCCTTAATTGCACAAAGAAGATCAAGTGGTTGGGTTGCTTTGTAAGGAAAAGAAGGGAAACGGCTTTGTAAAGATGCCTTTAAGGTGCCTTCTGTGCAAGTGCTCGTCGTGGCAGACCTCACCTTCTGCGGCCCGAAATTCTTTAAATCAGGCTTATAAGCCGCCTATCCTCCTTCGTGGGACCAAAACCTTGAATACCTGAGCCATCAAAGCGAAACTTCCTTACCCACCAATGCCCTGCGCAAATCAAAAAGATGGAAACAAACATTAAAAATGATTACTTATCATGGTTTTTCAGTGCAACAGGACTTAGCAATAAAATGATGGAAGGCCCCTTCTGTCGAAAATAAAATAAACAAGGTAGACCATGGTTTATTAGAAAAATTGCTTTCATTTATATCTTGATTTGTACATGTAAATATTCATTGGAAGACAATCCACCTTGAGAGAAATGAGCCTGTTTTTTTGAAGGCACCTCCTGAAGTGGAAGTGCGATGCTCTTCACCTCTGCACCAACCTTCCATGTCTTTATGAAAGAGTAATGCCTACAAAACATGGTGACTGCATGCATCTAGGAAAGACCCTGTGGTGATGGAATTTAAAGTTTATGCAGTAGCACTTCTCTCTTTTCCTCGCATTGGGTTTACATGGGTCTGCATTGGTAACCTACAGCCCGAATCTCCAGCTAATTGGTTGCTGGTGAAACATTCTCAACCAGCTTCCACAAGGTCAACAAGTAAACAAGATAAGTGTCTACAATTGTTTGTGCCTAGCACACACTGGAGAACATTAGGGACATGAGCAAGAAAAAGTTCAGCCAAACATAAATGATGATGCAGAAGTGTTGATAAGAACCTGGTAAAGCACCTGTAGCAAACTTGGAAAGCGCTCAGCAGAGCAACCTGGATAAGGCAGCAATTGTCCAAAAACCCACCACGACCATCCGGAAAAAGGCCTGGCGACGTGTCAGCCAATTGTCCACCAACCAGGAAAAAGCATGAGGCCCACAATAAGCACAGTTCCGCACCACAGTGCAGACTGAGTCTCCTGCTGGATCACTCCTGTTCCGACACCCTGTGCACAGGGGCCAGCCAGAATTCCTCGCATTGACATGAGCCTGCAAGCATAGGCTTGCTGAGCCACTGAAATGAATATATAAAAGCACATGCAACCCTACCTGAAAGAGCTTGCTCTGCAAACAACACGGCTGGTATGAAAGCATATGCAGCTTTGCATGAAAGAGTTTGCTGCGCAAATGACACATATGAGTGAAGACCTCCCATGCCATGTTGTTACCTTCGTAGTGTAAGTACTTGTACTGGAGATCAAGACCTCAGGTTGGAAAGATTGATCGATTGGAATCTGGAAGAGACAATGTGAGAGAGAAAGAAAACATGATGTAAGTTATTGCCAAATCTCCTTCATTGTAAATGGAAAGGGTAACACAAATGGAGCATGTGTTGCAGCATTTCTGTCCACTTCCTGTTCAATTCAAAATTCAAAATTCTATGTGTTGCCCGCATATAAACACACAAGGTTACATTTCATGTTTCAAAGCATTGGCTTGATTTGAAATAAAAATTGTGGCATGTTAAATATGTGCAAGTTTTTAAAAGCTCAGAGTTCACAATGGCAAACCCCTAACAACACATCCTGTATGAATTTGTTCTCTCGTCACCTCCATCCAGAATCCCTAAACAGGAGAATCAGCAAGACATCACATAAACTCACATGCAAGAATGTGTGTGTGTGTGTGTTGTCGGCGCCAGTAACGTTGACCAACCCGAGACCTCATCCTTCATCCATCCTTCATCCAACAATTCTTTGAGGCGGTAGTAATGGCTGAGCGGCAGCTACTGCAGTGCAAGTAATGATCCTTTTCAGGCATCATATAGGAGATTAAAATGTAATAATAACAAACTTGTAGATTAGTGGCAATCACCCTGTTCATTTCCAATCCTTCGAGTGTTTGCGAAAACGGCTTTATCTTTTAACATTTAAAATACCGCTATTTTTAATATGGATTGGGGGATTATAAGTAGTCCATTGATGCGCCTAAATTTGGTGGGCGTCAGTAACCTACATAGAGCCTTCAGCTATAGGCTTGCCTTCTGCCCTTGTTTTCTATTTTATACTTATCCTACAGGAATTGCCCGGGGTGTTTCAGGGGTTGCTCGGGAGTGTGCGTGCCTTTTCCAAAATTACATGAGCCTTGTTTAAAGGGGCTTTTTATGGTCTAGGGTTACCTTCTATGCTTTAAAACGATTAATGGCGTGAACTTTCAGATCTTAATTTTAACTTTGATCCAACAAAGAGGTGATCACCTTTGACAACAATCTCCAAGCAAGCTTAAGGTTGCACGCTACTGTGCTACTGTGGCAAAATCGTAGCGTAGCGTAGCCGTAGCCAGCCCCCGTAGCGCTACCGCCTATCTGCTAGCATACCAAATGGCCTTCTCACTTTTTCAAAAAGATTAGACTGACAGCATAGGTTGCAAATGTCATGATCATGAGATTAGGGATGAATCTTTCTCAAATGCATAAAAGTTGTGTACTGTTGAAAAAGTGCTACTGTCGTACACTGTGAAAAAACCTGTGCGTCCAAGCGTGCGTCCAAAACCCCCTGCGTCCAAGCTGGGACGCACCCTGGACGCGGTTTACGTCCAAGACGCGTCCAACCGTGGACGCACACGTCTGCTCTTGGACGCACGCCAAATGCTTCTTACGGACGCGTGCATTTTCCAATCTGGACGCATACGTCCATGGTTGGACGAGACCTGGACGTAAACCACGTCCAGAGTGCGTCCAGCTTGGACGCAGGGGGGGGGGGTCTGGACGCACGCCAGTAATTTGGACGTGCATCTTTTGATGGATGTGTTATAACCTCCCTTGCCTTACCTTTCAATTTACAATGGTGGATGTCAAGTGGTTACCTTTAAAAGTTACATTAGAGGCACAAGTGAATCCTTAAGCTTACATTTATAATCCAACCCAGTCGGACAGCAAGAATGGGAGGGCAATATCATGAACAGTCCAGTACAAGAACACATTTCAGGCATGAAAGTATATATGTCTAGCTGCCCTAGCTAGGTTCAGGCCTGTTCAAGTCGTGGCCTGCAGCTGCCACCAGTTTGCACTTGTGTATGCACATGTGCAAACCTCAAGTACCCTTTCTACATATCTCCCTTCCTAGGAAGGCCTGCCCCACGCCAACTCCTCCTCATCCTCACCCCCCTCCAGTGTGCCTTCAGCATTCTCGGCCCCTTCATCACCTGTACAACACATGTGTTTGAGGGGAACAAAGACACATGCGTATATGTATTACGTAAGGTGAGGAACCATATTGTTCATGATCGATCAAGTGATTACATCTGCACATAAGCAATTGCAATTTTACATAATGCTTGAAAGGCATATTTGGGCACATGAATGAGCATTAAACTCACGGCTCTTCTGAGCCAATGTGTCTCCTTGATGTAGGGAGAGTTTCCTCTGCCTACGTAGTTTTTCTTCTCTTTTTGAGCATATGCTCAACTTCTCAATTTCTGCATCAGTATGCACCTATTCTAATGCACTCAACTTGCCAACAAGTATGCACACACCTGCACCCCTCCCTCGCCTGCCTGTGTGCCTCCTGCCCCTAACTGCTGTGGCTGCTTAGTGGGGGCCTGCCAAACCTGTGAAATTAGTATGACCAGCAGGGAAGTTCACGCCGTCCGGAGACCGGGGTGAGGATTAAGGGTCCAGAACTATGAGAACTTAAGCGAAACTATGCACAGACCATAGCGACATTTACACACACATACATGAATGCATGCGCATACAATCACATCTACCACATGTATATTTTGTTGCAAATTGCTTGGAATGAATTTGCAACATGAAGGATTTGTATATGATACAGTTTCTTGCAGCCCCATTCTCCAGGAGGGGGATGGCCAATGCAATGCTAACAAATAGAGTGAAAGCCCACAACAGAAATGTAATGAAAGAAGCGCATATAGTTGGCATGATTGGCTAAATGTGCAGAACTTTCATGAGCAGTTTGACAGGCACTGGACAAGAACATACAACACACACGCTAACGCCCCCGGCCGGGCTTTTTTTTTAAGACTGAAACTGGAAACAATTTCAGAGTTGTTCTGGCGGGACAGGAAACTTTTACAAAGCTTTTCCGATAGGACTGGAAATGTCACAGACCCCCCTGAACTCCCCTGATGACCAGGTCACCAAGCACAATCACCAACTTGCTACCAATGAACAATAACGCAAAGCAATTTTGGGTTGATCGATGTCATCCCATAAAGGTAAAGCTAGTGAAATGACTTAAATTGCAAGTTAAACATGAGGGGTGAAAGTTGTTGCGCACATGCATACACACAAATCTAAAGCTCGGCATTGACTGGCAGTTTGCCTGCAGCCCCTCGCTCTTGCAGCTGCTGAGACACTAGGGGTGTCTGGGCATAGTGTGATTGAGGTGAAAAAATCAATTTGCAGCTTCACCCCAATGAGAAAGCACTTGTGCAAAATGCCAGTCTTGAAAAAGGACATGGATGATAGAACACACACACACACACCTGTAAGCCTCCATTGCCTGTCTGCCTGCCTCCTGCCCATGAGTGCTGCGGCTGCTAAGAGGGGGCCTGCTCAATCTGCAAAGTGTGCTTCTGTGTTTGTCAATTTCAGTGGGGTCAGCCGAGTACAATTTTACATAAATGCTAGCTAAAGAATCACATCAGGTTAACAGGCATGAGGCACTAAACTTCAACAAACAGACTCACTTGGAACCCTCCCTCCAAAGGGGCAATTGCCTGCCTTTAACGACTTGCTGCTCTGACTGCTGGAAGGGGGGTAGGTCAGTAAGTGCATGTGATCGTGTCAGTAAGATCTGCATGAATGTGTGCGCATGCATGTGTGTGTGTATGTGTGTGTGTATGTGTGTGCGTGCGCTGAGATGTATGCAAGCTTATGTGTGTGTATGTGTGTGTGAGTGCGTGCAAGCTTGTGTGTGTGTGTGTGTGTGTGTGTGTGTGTCTGTGTGTGTGTGTGTGTGTGTGTGTGTGTGCGTGTGTGTGAGAGAGAGAGAGAGAGAGAGAGAGAGAGAGAGAGAGAGAGAGAGAGAGAGAGAGAGAGAGAGAGAGAGGTGACTGCACAGCATTGACTAGAAGCCTCCGGATGGCGCAATGAGCACGTACCTAAGCAATTGCAGCCGACCCATCATCATGCTTGCTGCAGCATGTCTTGCAAGCCCATGTGCGGCAATCCTGACCTTGCTGCGCGAAATCCTGCACTTGTGCTCCCTCGCACGCTCGTGCAGAGCTTGGGCTCCACGCGTTCTTCCTGCCGCTGCATCTTAATTTACAGCAACTCGTATCATTTATGTTTGACTTGTATCCCCGTTGTATCCCCGATTGGGGTCCAATATCATCATCATTTTTACCATGCATTCTTACTGAGGCTGAACAGGAGGCTGTAAAGATAAGGTATTTCTAAAGACAAGGAGAAATTTGATCCTAAGGAGTTTCGTTGTCATAGTGACACGTCCATGCGCACAATGTGAAATGGACGTATGCATCCAATCCTGGACGTGCCTACTCGGGACGCACTTACTGAAGAAACAAACGAAATATTCATTATTATTGAAAATATCTAAAAGCTTGGTGGGCCCCCCGTGCAGTCAGCTAAGGCTGGCGCCATATAATTTTGTTCCTTAAGGGCGTCTGTTATGCAGGGATTTGTGCGTCCATGGTTTGGACGCACGCGTCCAAGTCATGGACGCGTTATAGTGGACGCACAATCCCTGGATTTACCCACAAATTCGGTGAATCGCCGATGTCAGAGTACCTGCAGATTCCTGACGTTGTGCTGTACCAACACTTGGGAAGAGGGGCCACTAAATCCCTGATTTTAATTTGTTTTTTAAGTGCGTCCGAGCTTGGACGCATGCGTCCAGGCCTAGGACGCATCAGATTTTTCACAGTGGTAGCGTAGCCTTAAAGAGGCCGTAGCGTGCAACCCTGTCATGTGGAGCACCCACATATATGAGAGTGGAGCATGCCAGCACTCCAGCTTAATGTAATCCTGATTTCTTTATTGCAAGCACATGCATGCTTGAGCCGGAAGCCCTTGTGCTTATCCTTTTGCCCTCCTCTTGGAATGTGCCTGGTGGCATAGCATACAAATGGATTTTCTTTGGGAAGCAACGAGTTTGCTGCACATTGCATCCACTAGCTTCATTGTCTATGCATCCATTTGGCAAAGAGAAAGTAAAAGCTTCATAGTTGCACAGTACGTGAGTACGGGTACGAGTACGGCAGCTTGTGAGAGAGCGGTACGGTGTGTGCAAATACACTGTGGTGCTCCATCCATGCATGGCATTGCCGGCACAGGTGCTCTAGCGTATATTCAAGCCACAATCAAACCATTTCAGACATAGAGAAGTAGCCTAGCACACTGCATGATGCATCATGCGCTTATGAGCCATGAAGCAGCTCCTTATGCGTTGCTTGCGCATGCCCATACGCCCATTTCAAGTGCATGCATGCACTGCTCATGCCCCGCTCCTGAACATGCTTGGGTCCTGTGCCTTACCCAGCTCCATCATCTCCTTCTTCCTCAAGAAAAAGGCACCCTCTTGGTCTTCTTCCCCTAGTCAAACCATGCAACGCGGTGCAATAGCACGCACACATTTGAACACAAATCAGGACGTGTTTTATAATTATAACAATAACAAAATAATACATTTAGCGCCGCGTTGCAGACGTTTGGCTGTTGGCTCCAGACGGGGTCGTTGGCTCACCCCTGCCTCCCGCCCCACCGTGCCTTCCGTGCCACGTACTGGTACGAGTACGGGTACGAATGGTACGGGTACGCGTACCAGAGCCTCTGGTACGCGTACCGTGCAACTATGAAAAGCTTGCTCGGTTAAGATGTTGGCGATGAGCAAGATAATGTGTGCAAATCACCATGCATGCATGAAAAGAGAGCAAATCTATCTTGTTTGCTTAGAGCAATTTTCTAGGCTTGTGTCATCACAGGCCTGCACCCACTCATCCATTTTGAAAGTAATCATGCTGCAGCGGGATGAGGTCTCTACCACGATCCCAACTGTCATGGTGATTTGTGCGCACACAAACGTTCATTCTATTGTCAAGGTTGCAAGTCATGACATTGTGGTATTTGACGGGTGTTTGCAATCCAATTGCTGAATGACCCAGCAATGCCAAGCGCAGGGTCATTGCGCGAGGGCCGGCGGGATTGCTATGGCTGTGGTGATTTGTGGGCGTGCGCGGGTTGGTGGTTGAGGGGAGGTTTGAGGACTAGCCACAACCCCCAATTTCCCCCTCTTCCATCTGCACGAGGGAGTTGAGAACTCTCCCATTCTAGCCATTCTAGCACTGTGGGATCCAGCTGCTGTTTGGGATTTGGAGGTCTCCTCGCCTGCGTTGCCACCGCGTGCCACCTTGCTGACTCCTTGAGTGTGTAGCTAGGTGGAGGGGATGTGCCGCACCGACTCTGCTGGGGACGCCCGGTGGGAATGGTGGTCAGTGCCTTACCCCTTTGCGCTCACTGGTACGTGGCACATCATTTACTTATGTGTATGCTCTCTTCCATCGCTGTGCTCATTCATACATGGGCTGTAAGTGAGAACATCATAATTCTTGCTTTGCATGCCCTCACTTGTTAACGGTGAGCACTCTGTGGCACTCGAGCAAGCAAGCAAGCTAACTGATTTAATATCAACGTTTGGCCTCATTGAAAGAGGTGGCCAATTAATGTGTATCTTCCCATGGCATCTTCCTGATGATGATGTACATCCGATATGCATGTTAATTGCTTAGCATTCAAGGATGCATGCACAAGCTGGTGATGCATATGCGCGGCACAAGTGACAAGATTTATGATCTGGTAAACATGTCCTATCTGTTGCAGATGCACATTTGGTGCCAAAACCATTCTCCCTTTGAGCATGAACTTGCCTATCTGGGACTGCCCCGTGTCTTGTCTGTTCACTGAACAATCACCCCTTGAAGCATGAGTGTGTACACCTCGGTTCTTGAGGCCTGAGCCTTGGCATGCCGGCATGTTTGCTGACGCCACGCCCATGAGGGGGCAGCTGAGGATGGAGCATGGTGGCTCTCCTTGCAGCTTTCAGGTTGGAGCATGGTGGCTCACCTGAAGTGGGTCAGGCATGCGACGGACTTGCGGGTAAGAAGGCGCAATGGAGCTTGAGATTGTTGCATCACTTGGGGTGATGGATATGCCTTGGTTGTTCAGCACGATTGAGTGCGTCAAGAAATCTTGGTGCTTGCAAGCTGTGTTCTAAGCACCTCTTGAACCACTTGCACGCATTGGCTCTACATTGCACCGAATTAGTGCTTCTGCTGCAGCTGGTTTGCAGCTAGACTGAAGGTTAAGCGTTGGCCTTGGATGGTCAATGCGAGTCCTTGCTCTTGTGCAAGGGCGGGGGTTTGTTGACTCTGTTCTCGTGTGACCTCCCTTGTTGTTGTGATTCTCTTCTCTACCTGGTGCTCTCCAAGCCGAGGACGGCTTGACCAGGGGGAGAGGAATGTTACGTGCCAAGCACTAGCTTAGAGAATCACAAGGAAGTGTAGTGAAGGAGAGTGAGGTCACACCTTGTGGGTATTTTGCAGTGACCGGGTCATAGGCTGGGTTCGACTCCCAGAGCAATAATAATCCCCTAATTACTTATCTGCATTTACACATAAGGCCCTCACGCTTAAGTCCGCTGCGGGACGTCCCGTCGACGTATCACCACTGGACTATGGTACAATGGAAATTCTTTCATGTTTAATGGTACAATGGAAATTAATTTATCATTTAAGAGCATAGAATGAAGCTAGTTTGGATCTGAAGGGTTTCTGGCAGTATGTGGCCCCAGGGCGCCAGAAGTGTAATAGAGGTAAGTAATTGTTTTCAATGGCATGCCTGGTTGAGGTAAGTGTGTGCGCATACTGCACAGAATGGGAATGGAGCTTTCATGCAAGTTTGGTAGACCTTTGCGCATGCGGTTCAATATCATGGTTTTTAAATTGATCTAGGGTATGGGCAGTATAGATAGTCGCACCCACACCCAGGAGGATTGTGTGGAGAGTGGTCTTGGCACCTTGAACTTCAAGGCGCCGAGACCAAACAACTTGAAGTTGTTTACTTGCTTAGTTTACTGTGTTGTTGCTGTGAGGCTTCTAGCTGGTCACCACGCCTCGTACTTCACAGTATTTGACCTGTATTAAGTCACTTAAATCAAGTGAACATACTTATTTGTATGACGTAGCAAACTCTGAAAATAGGTGTCATAGCCTGTCTCACGGTCTGCATAATTATATAATTATATAATAAGTTATATACGTTATAATGGTGGAGGAGACTCACGGCTCTTCTGAGCCAATGTGTCTCCTTTTCCTTAATTGATGTAGGGAGAGTTTCCTCTGCCTACGTAGTTTTTCTTTTCTTTCTTTCTTTCTATAATGATAATATAATATAATAATAAGTTATATTAAGTTATATAACTATATAATAAGTTATATAAGTTATAACCAAGCCTGTTTTTGCATGCATATGGGATGCTTAAGCATCCTTGAAGTCTTGGAAGTACATCAGTTTGGAGGTTATGGAGCCGGGTGCTTCCAATAACCCTCCAGATCCCCATTAGGTTATTCTTTTTGTAGTCTTTGTGGTGGAGGGGACTCACGGCTCTTATGAGCCAATGTGTCTCCTTTTCCTTAATTGATGTAGGGAGAGTTTCCTCTGCCTACGTAGATTTTCTTTTTCTTTCTTTGGATTAGGGGAGGATATTTTAGGTGTCATCGGTCTTGCCTCTTCGCAAGCCAGCCAAGCGATATTGTACAATACATGTAGAAGGGGTTGCCACTTGTGTCAGCGCTAGGATTTCGTTAACAGTCAATTAGAAACCTTTGAAGCTAGCCTGCTTTTTAGTGTTCTTATCCGCGCATTCATTCCCAGCTATTACAGCATGAAATTTGATCTTGTTATAGACCAACTATAGAGAAAAAGTATAGAAGATGTGACTCCAAGTTCCAAGAGTAAGCAACAGTAAGCGGCTGACTTACCATCAATGGTGCGCTCTTCCTGTCAGAAATGCACATGCCATTCACCCACCTTATACAATGCCTAAATACATGTACTTGGATCTTCCCCATCATGTCATTCGCAACACTGCCAGATTCAGGCTGCGGGTACACGCTCTCCGAGTTGAACGGGCTACTTGGTCCAATAGTACTTCTCCGGTCTGTGATATCTGTGATTCTGATGACATACAAGATGAAAAACATGTGTTGTTCAGATGCTCCAATCCCCAGGTCTGCTCTCTCCGTCAAAAGTATGCCTCACTTTTTGAGCACAACTTCTCTTTCCTACACCTCCACATCTCCCACAGGATGTCCTGTCTAGGCACCATTCACCATGTGAATTCCCAGGATATCAATACTTTTCTAAACCAGGATAACAACAAACTTCCTTTTTTTCTTCATGATCTCATGTGTATTTATGAACAGGCTAGCAGTCAAACGTCTTGACTGAGGCCTTTTTTCCCTTGTAACCCCTTGTAACCCCTTGAAGATGTGACTCTGAGTGGTACGGGCAAGGTTTGAAACCGTCCTCAAAATTTTATTTGAATATTCCATGTATATGACGTCTGTGCTTCTTTGGGTACAAGATTTGCCTTCTAAATTGGTGAAATGAGTTGAGGCTGTCCTTGGCAATGGTCGTGCTCAATTAGATTTTGTAGTCACTATTAGAATGGTACCCGTCTACCCCTATAAATGATAGATCTAAATAGCTATATAGCTATCGTTGGCTAAGTACGCCAAGTCACAGACAAGTCAACATAAGAAAGTACCAAGTATAAGTGCTTTTTTCTAAGAGATCTAGACTCACCTCCAGCAGTCCTGATGCTATACTGATTACTCCCTATATAGGGGGTTATATATAAAGCCAAACCCACTTCTTCTCCTTCTACCTCCTGCTCACACCATCATGATCATGCGTTACGCAGCAGACACAACCCCACACTGAGGGCCACAACAGCCAACCGCGTGCACGTGAGGCAACCCCACCAACTGAATGTAAACCAGCGGCATGTGCACTTGATTGAAATCAAGTACTGTGAAGACACGAGGCCTGGACAACAGTTGGAGGCGGCACAGCGGCAGCATGCAGACCTCTGCAAACTCATTAATGCAAAAGTTGTGACTCTCCACACCATCCTTTTGGGTG
>OU611752.1:1975000-1977500 GCA_914767535.2 Dunaliella primolecta
CCAAGAGTGCAGCCCTATTGGCTCAATTCTGCTGCCTCAAACCAGAACTGGGCCCCTCCAGACCCCTTCCCCAAACACCCCTTCACTGCTCAGCCACTGCCCTCCACCTCCATTGCCTCACTGCCCTGCCGCAACTTCTCCTCCGGAGGATCCTCTGCTGCAGAGCGAACCGTATCCAACCATGCTGCAAACTCCTCCTTCTGCTCATTTGTCGCCATGTCCAGGTCAGCTCCCTCCAGTCTCCCTCCTCTTCCTCATCACTGTCCCTTGCAGCTGCTGTCCCGCTCTGCTCCTGTCCTGCACTGCTGCTGCTGCTGTTGCTGGCCTTGCTTCCTACCGGCTTATGCACATACTGCTGCCAAACCCAGGCATTCTTCTTGCCCTTTCCCTTTCCTTCCCTTCCAGGCAGCCCTGTGTTGAGGCCTGTAGGGGGAGGCCCCATCAGACCTCTAGGGGTGGGCATGCTCGTGCCCCCAAGGGCATTCCCTGCACGTTTGGCACTTGTTTGGACTTGCATGATGCTTAAGAGTAATTATATTTTTTGTGTTTTCGTGTCATCGTTGCAAGCACCGAGTGGCCTTTGAGCCGCAGCTTGCACATGCAAGCAACGAGTGGCAGCTTGCACATGCAAGCAACGAGATGAGCCTGACGGTGCAACCGAACTGGTCGATTTGCCACCGTCTGTTCTGGAAAGCGTCTTTTGACGATTTCTACCGAACCGAACCGTCACCGAACCGTTTAGACGGTCTGAATCTTGAAAGACGGCGTATTTTCACAGCCCTGACTGCAAACTATAACTTTGCAGGTGAGGCAGTCTTCTTGTCTCTGGCACTTCTAACTGCGCATGCAAGCTCAGTCACACTTGCCTGAGGTGGTTGCAGCTGCGGCTGGCTTGATGGATGCCTTGAGGTCTGCTGCAGCACCCATCACGCCCAGCTCCAGCATCATTTGCTTGTTGTTTGCGATGCGTGCCTGGCGCTCTCGCTCGTATTCATTCTCCTCTACGTGCACAACAAAGAGGCAGAGAAGAGGGGGATTGTTTGTTTTCTGCTCATTACAAGTGAGAGCATGCGCACACAACCCCTGATCTGGCTGATGATACAACCCAGAAATCCCATGCACATCTCACCTGCATGAACCTCTCCTGCAGCCTCTGCAGATGAGGCAATCTCCTTGTCTTTGGCACCCCCAGCTGCGCGTGCAAGGCAGAGATGAGAGGGGTTGTTGTTTTCTGCTACTTACAACTTGTTGCTTGAAGCCAGAGCAAAGTACTCAATAGACACCTGAGAGCTGGCTGACCATACAACCCAGAAATCCATGCAAATCTCACCTGCATCAACCTTCCTGCAGACTCTGCAGATGAGGCAGCCCTCTGCCCTTTGGCCTTGCAAGCTCCGCGGTTCCTGCCCTGCGGCTTGACACTTGTCTCTAGCTTTTCAGCCTCCTCTCTAACACCTGGCTCTGTCTTCACAGCTGCTGCAAGTACAAGTGCAACAACAATGAATACATTTTGTGGATACAAAAGAAGATAGGAAAGGATGCACGCCTGCACATTGAGGGTACAAGCGTCGCTGTGCGTTGGTGATGATAATCATGCAAAAGGATCATGTTGCTATTGGACAAAAAGCCACGCAGGCAAGCTGCTCCTCCTAAGCCATGCACATGTACAATTTATTGACTAATTCATCATTTTGCAAACTATCTAACAATCTTAATGCAACAAGTATCACCTCAAGCGACATACAGCCATGCATATCATCCTGGAAACATGCAATTTTGTTCATAGGTGCAATGCTGTGGTGATCACCTTCAGCCTTCCTCACACGCCGGCGTGTCTCCTCTATCTGCTTTGCGAACCAGCCCTCGAGCTGCATCCTTGCTGCATGAGGCCACTTCTTTGGGTCCTCCAGCGTCTTCGTGTGTGCGTGCATGTGTGTGTTTGTGTGTGTGTGTGTGTGCGCATGTGCGCGCGCGCACGCGCGCATGCGCGTGTGCGTGCACGTGTGTGTGTGTGTGTGTGTGTGTGTGTGTGTGTGTGTGTGTGTGTGTGTGTGTGTGTGTGTGTGTGTGTGTGTTTGCATGTGTGTGTGTGCGCGCGCGCACTTGCGTGTGTGTGCGTGT
The DNA here is from genome assembly GCA_914767535.2 of Dunaliella primolecta. Taxonomy (NCBI): domain Eukaryota; kingdom Viridiplantae; phylum Chlorophyta; class Chlorophyceae; order Chlamydomonadales; family Dunaliellaceae; genus Dunaliella; species Dunaliella primolecta. Next base: position 1,977,122 of record OU611752.1, read on the forward strand.
GTATGTGCGTGTGAGTATATGCGTGTGTGTGTGTGTGTGTGTGTGTGTGTGTGTGTGTGTGTGTGTGCATGCATGCGCGCGCGCGTGTGTACGTGCTGTGTGTGTATGTGTGTGTGAGTGTAAATGTGTATCAGAGAGAAAATACCTGGGCAGACAAGCCTTGCAGGTTGTAGTAGGTCTCCTGCAGGTCCTCCCACTCAGTGGCTGTTACTAGCTTTCTCACGACCTCCTTCATATGCTGCTCCCCAGCTGCTGTCCACTCCCTCCCTGCTGACAGCCCTGGAATCCCATCCTTCTGTGCCCATTCCAGACCAGCTTCTACCACAACCTTGCACTCATGATTTATTACTTGGGCCACAGGGCCACGCCCCATCCTATG
>OU611752.1:1982500-2027500 GCA_914767535.2 Dunaliella primolecta
GCCTCTCAACACCCAGTGATGATGCGACATCTAATGCGAGTGCTAGGGAATGGAGACCCACAAGCAGCTGCCAAACTGTTGCAGCATAGTGATGTGCTTATGGCTCTCCCACCCAGGTTTTACCATGCATGCCAACAAACTTTGTTTGGTTTGCATCCCTTGCATGGTACTGTCTTGCAGGCCCAGCTGGCTGCCCTGACGGGGGAGTTCCAGGACCTCAAGACTCAGCTTGCCCAGCAACCAACCCAGCAGGCACTGGACTCTGTTGTCCAGCGCTTGGACAAAGCGATCAATGATGTCCTGAGGAATCAGGACAAGATCCACGCTGCTCAGGGTACGTTGCGGGACCACGCCAGGGAGCTGGAAGGGTTGCAGTCCACGGTGAGGGATTTGAGGTCCCTTATCATCAAGCCCGATGTGTTGCAGACCATGCTCAAGCAGCAGGATGGGTTTCAGAAGGAGACTCTTAAGCTCGTGCTGTCCCAGGAGTTGGCCAGCAGCATGGGGGCACTACAGAGCTTCATCCTGGATAACATCATCCCCAAGGTGCACACAGCTGCAGCAGGCCCTGGCCCCTCTGCTCCCTCTGCTCCCCCTGCTGACACCTCTTCTGAGGAGGAATCAGAGCAAGAGGACAAAAAGGTGAGCAGTGCAAAGGGTTTCAAGATGACTAAGCCTGCCGCTTTCTCAGGTGAGGAAGATGTAGATGAAGCTTTGTTCACACTTGAAACTTACTTTGAGTCCACTGGCTGTGACCGCATGCAATGGCCCAAAATGGTTTTGACCCTGCTGTCAGGCAAGGCCAAGTCTGCATACATGGCAACTGCAACTGCGCACTCTCCTGATGCACTCACATGGGACATGGTCCGCAAATGCTTGCTTGATGCATTCGCTGCACCAGACAAGCGCATCAAAGCACGCACAGAACTACACCAGGTCAAACAGGGTACACACTCTGCAAAAGACTATGTACGACATGTGCGCACTTTGGTCACGAAATGTGGTCCTGAACCCCCATGTGCTGTGGACCTGCTCATGTTTTTCTTCAACGGCTTGAACCCTGCTCTGAAAGATAGGACAGCGATTGACCCTCATACGGGCCGATTCTGGACTGACTTTGATGCATTGGCAAACCACCTTATCACTGTGGAAATGCATAGCAAGGATCTCAATGCTGTGTCCCGCATGAACCGCAAGCACTTCTCACGCAATACTCCGCGTGTTGCTGCTCTTTCTGCTTCACAGTCCTTCGGTAAGAACGCCCAGGGCAAACCATACCCTTCTAAGGAGGCAGCCCTGCAGGCAAGGGAGGACAAGAAGAAGAAGGAAGGCCTAAAGAAGAGGAGGAAGCCGAATAGCAACGGTGAGCAACTGGTGTCAGCTGCTCAGCTACAAGCTGCAATCCAGGCTGCCTTGGCTGTGGATAGGCAGGAAAGGAAGCAAAGCAAGAAGCAGAAGAAGGAGGGGGAATAATGTCCGTGGAGGCTAGACCACGGTGTAATGCAGGAGAGCACAAACAGGAGCAGGAAGTGCATGAGGCATTACCTGGACCCCCAGACATTGCATGGCCTTGTTTAAAAGGGTCGCTCTCTGCATCTGAGGTATTTTCTCCTGATGGCTTTGTGCGAATTTCATCATGTACAGGTGAATTCTCCTCCATTCTTTTGAGTGACTATCTGGCCAAAGACATTGGTGGCTCCAGTGTTCTATTAGCCACTCCACTTGAACATTTTGCTCAGGCGGTGCAGCATTTTTTTGGATTCCAAAAGCAAAGCAAAATCTGCCACTTCACTTTATGTGCTAGTTCAGGCTAACCATGCTTTGTTTGCCACAAAATGGAGACCACTATTGGCAGGCATGACAAGAGTTCCATGTCCAGGTATTCCTGGGTATGCTTTTTGTGTAGATGAATCTGCTCAACCTGAAGAAACTTCTGCGAAGTTAGATTCTTTAGGAACAAACTCTCCTGTCATGACTTTTCAAGGTCTTGCAAGCGGAGCACCTGCTTCTATCTTAATAGATAGTGGTGCTTCTCATTGTTTTGTGGATTCTACATTTGCAATGCACCATGGCTTCGCCCGCCACCCTACAAAAACATCTGTTAGGCTAGCTGATGGGACAAGTGCTTCAGCTTCCATGCTAACAAATGTTTGAGTCAAAATTCAAGGACACATCAGTGAAGTCTCTTGCTTTGTCCTAGACATGCAGCAACAGTATGATGTGATCTTGGGTGACACTTGGCTTCAGAAAACCAATGCTCTTTTGGATTATAAAACCAAGAGTTGCATTGTCGGAAACAGCCAAAAACAAGTACTTCTACCTGTTAGGCAATCCAGTCAGACCACAACTAGTAAGCAGAGTATAAATTCTTTGTTGCTAAATGCAGTGCAAGTAAAAAGGCTTGCAAGGCAGGGATGTGAAAAATCATTCATGATAAAGGTCTCGAACTCTGGAATTGTTTCTGAAAATTCTGAAAAGCCCTCACCTGTGGTTCAAAAACTCTTGGATGAATATCAAGATGTGTTTAAATCACGTGACTCACTTCCTCCTGTACGAAACATTGGACATACCATTCCTTTGGAGCCTGGGCATAAACCTCCTTTCCGCCCTATTTTCAGGCTTAGCCCGTTAGAGCTAGCTGAGGTAGAGAAACAGGTTAAGGAGTTGCTCAAGCATGGATTAATTGAGCCAAGCTCTTCTCCATATGGTGCACCGGTGTTGTTTGTAGCCAAAAAGGATGGTTCTTTGCGAATGTGCATTGACTATCGGGCACTTAACAAAATAACTGTTAAGAATAAGTACCCGCTACCTCGTACAGATCAACTCTTAGACTCCCTAGCTGGAGCCAAAGTGTTTACAAGTTTAGATTTGCAATCTGGCTACCACCAAATTCGAATCACACCGGAAGACATTCCTAAAACTGCCTTTCGAACCCCATTTGGTCATTATCAATTCAAAGTTTTAAGCTTCGGATTGACCAATGCCCCTGCAACTTTTCAGGCTGCAATGAATGATCTCTTTAGACCTTTCCTCAACAAGTTTGTTGTGGTCTATATTGATAACATTCTAATTTTTAGCAAATCACAAGCTGAACACGTGCAACATTTGCAACAAGTTCTGGAAGTTTTACGTGAAAACAAATTCAACATAAAACTTTCCAAATGTGAATTTGAAAAGCCTGAAGTTAAGTTCTTGGGACATATTGTGGGTGCAGATGGTGTGAAGGTAGACCCTGCAAAAACTGAAGTAGTTACCAACTGGCCCGTTCCAAAGCACCTTTCTGCTTTGAGATCGTTTGTAGGTTTAGCGACTTACTTTAGAAAATTCATTCGAAAATTTTCTAAAATAGTTGCACCTCTTACAAACCTCACCAAAAAGGATATGCCTTATGAATGGTCTGAACATTGCCAAACAGCATTTGAGCAAGTCAAACATGCACTTACTCATGCTCCAGTACTTTCCTTACCGGATTTTACTAAACCCTTTGAGGTCATATGTGACGCATCAATTGAAGGTTTAGGAGCAGTGCTTTTGAAAGAAGAAAGACCTTTGGCTTTTGAAAGCCGTAAGCTCATTCCAGCAGAAAGAAACTACACCACAGGAGAGCAAGAGCTTTTGGCTGTAGTGCATGCTTTAAAGACATGGCGATGCTATTTGGAAGGCCCAATGTTTACTGTTATTACGGATCATAATCCATTGGTACACTTAAATACTCAACCCAATCTCTCTCGACGCCAAGTGCGTTGGTCAGAGTATTTGCAGAGATTTAAGTTCAAGTGGCTTTACAGACCAGGCAAAGAAAATATGGCTGACCCTCTAAGTCGGAATCCTCCGCATGGACAACCTCAAATAAACTTTGCTAACCTGGTGCTCCTTCTAGCAATGCAAACTCGCAGCAGAGGGCAAAAGCCGCAACAACCAATGCATACAGTACAACAATGCTTGCCGAGGCAAAACAAACGTAAAAGAGATACTTCTTTTCCTTTAGTGCCATCACCTACCCTAAATGAGAAAGAAGACTCGGATCCTCTTGAGCAAAACACAGATTCTTCTGGGGGGGGGGAGGAACGCGAGGCGGCATATGCCACGAACAATCAGGTGCAGTCCGGCGGGCATATAAAGAGGACCCAAAGTTTTCAAGGGAGTGGTTCACTTCAAAGCTAACTAACAAGAATGGTTGGTGGTACACAAAGGATGAGCGTTTAGCGATCCCTAATCTAGATGTTGTCAAAAACGCCGTCATACATGTAAACCACGCACCCATGTGCATGGGACATGTAGGATCTCTAAAAACTCAGCATATGGTTGAGAGAAGTTTTTGGTGGCCCACCATTGGATCTGACGTTCGACGTTTTTTCCAAGCGTGCCCTCAATGCCAGTTAAATAAAACTGGAAACCAAAAACCTGGAGGATTTTTAACTCCTCTCCCAATACCCTCTGAGCCGTGGGAAAGTGTGAGCATGGATTTTATAACTCAACTTCCAAAAACAAAGGAGGGCCATGATGCCATCTTTGTGGTTGTTGACCGTCTTACAAAAATGACGCATATCATGCCTACCACCACCACTGTTTCAGCTCAGGGAGTGGCTCAACTATATAGGGACCATGTGTTTGTACATCATGGCTACCCAAAGAATATTGTGTCCGACAGGGATGCAAAATTCACCAGTAATTTCTGGAAGGAACTTTTGAAGGGTTGTGACATTAAAAGTTACAAATCCTCTTCTTTCCATCCACAGTCGGATGGACAAACGGAAAGAGTGAACAGGGTTCTGGAAGACATGATACGAAATTATGTCAGTCCGCAACAGGACGACTGGGATACATACTTAGCTATGGCTGAGTTTGCTATCAATAATTCCTATCATGAGTCTACCAAAACTACCCCGTTTCGTTTGAATTACGGGAGGGACCCCCAAACTCCTCTTTCCTGGACAATCAAAACGTCCTCAAAAGTTCCTACGGTAGAAACTTTCATCACAAACATGCAACAAGGTTTGAGAGATGCTAAAGAAGCTCTCCAAGCTGCACAACAAAGGCAAAAAGCCTTTGCTGATAAGAAAAGAAGGCATGTTGAATTCTCAATTGGTGATGAAGTTCTACTCAGCTCAAAGAATGTCAGACTTAGGTTGCCTGGTACACCTAAGCTCATGCCAAAGTGGATTGGTCCTCTTAAAGTCGTTGAGCAAATCAATGATGTGGCATATAGACTTGAGCTGCCCGCCAATCTCCGAATACATGATGTTTTTCATGTATCACTTCTTAAGAAGTATTACAGAGATGGGCGTACCCAACCACCTCCCCTATCTTTCATAGTGGATGGTGAAGAATATTTTCGTGTAGAACGCATTGTATCCCACCGCGTTCGCATGGTCACCACCAGACAGGCTTCTAAGCATAGACCAAAGAAGCAGAAAGCTGTCTATGAATATCTCATTAAATGGGAAGGTTATTCATGGGACCATAACACGTGGGAGCCAGAGTCAATCCTGTTAGAGGATACACTAACAGCTGAATTACTCTGCGCCTACAAGGAAGAATTCTTGCCCCGATAATTCTCCTTGTCTTTATTTTCATTTCATAATGGCCATATGACCAGATAAGACACTGTCTTACTTGAAGTAACAGAGCCTGAAACAGAGCCTGTTATGTGTATTCATGATTGCAACATTTATACACTCACTTTTCAGAAAAATGCGGGAAATTTTACCTTTGCTGCTTTCAAGACAGACTGATCATCTGCTCAAGACACAAAGGTTCCCTGATCCATTTTTCATACTTATGAAAAGTTTTACTCTCTTGGTACAAACCCAAGGGGGGACGGGTTTTCATCGAGGGGGGGGGCAATGTAACAATCATTGTTACATGTATCTTGTGCCTTAGAGTACCGGGCATAGGGAATACATTTACATGTATGATCTATGTTTCTAAGACACTTTGTAGCAGGGGTATATTACCCCCGGGGAGCTGATTTCAGGAGTTCTTTTATAATTATATTATAGAGGGACGCTAGGTAGCAGCTCACGGAGACGGGCGCGACGGGAGCCCCCTCTGCTACTACTCGGATACCACGGGAAACACACACACAGACAAGGTACGGCGCCCTGCTGGCCCTTTGCCTGTTACAACGCCGGAGGCTTGCTCTTCGCTATATCCGGGCAACTTGCTCAGACAGGTTGCATAGCCAGGCTTGACAAATTCCAGGAGATCTCGAAGCGTCTGCATGTCTTCCTCAGCACCTACATGGCACATGTCACAGGAGTAGTTCTGCCATGTTTTCTCCAGCTCATTTTGGGCAGGAGGCAAAGAGGAAAGCAATTGGACTTCACAGTCAAGGACAGAAAAGAGTACAAAGCCCAAAGAATTGGAAGACACACCTGGCCTATACAAAGCTGTTATGAGACCTGCCACTGCTGCTCAAGCTGCTTCCTCCCGGCGCGGAATGCTGCTGCTGATTCTGAAGGGGGTGCAAGGGGGGGGGGCCTGGGTGCGCGGGGGACTTCCTCTTCGCTGTCACTGCAAGGCTCAGGGTCAGCCATGATGACGTGCAGGGTGTCCATCACGTCCTATAGTTGTCCGTCTAGACCTTCACCTTGATCTGGGGCCTCATCCTCATCCACTGACATGGTTGGCTCCTACAGATTTGGATTACAATCTGCAATCTGCAACGATATTATAGGGACAGACTGCTTTATGCGCATAAAAAAGCCCTTTTCGTTTCTGCTTTGAGGTGGAGGGGACTCATGTCTCTTCTGAGCCAATGTGTCCCTTTTCCTTAAGGCGTGCTCGGTGTTTCTCCTGATGGAGTGGTCTGGGAGTGTGAAGCATCAAGCTTCACAGCCAAGGCTGTGGAGATCAAGTTGTCATGATGAGAGTCTGCTGCAACGAGAATGTGCTGCAAGTTAGTTGAGTCAGTTGGACAGTTAATATTTATACCTGTGGCTGCGTTTAGAGAACATTGGTTTGCACTCGTAATGCGCCATCCTTACTCTTGTTGTTTCCCCTAAGCCATCTTGTAAGAACCTAGATTAGCAGCAATCATCCACTGAGCCCGTGGACCATGTCAGGCTAGAAAGCCCCAAGCCCTAGGAGGAGGAGAACAGCAGCAACCCCCAGTTAAGTGTGTGTATCCAGCATTAGTGCGCACAGCGCGGTCTAGCCAGAGTAAGAAGTCACAAAGACTTGAGTTAGTGAGCGTCGCGCCAACTCTCCAGAACTTGCACAAGAGATTCTGTTTGCTAAGCTCTGGGTGCCCCAGTGAATCTGTTTAGTGCTGTACGCCACAGCATCAATATTTCCCTTAAGACACTGTTATGGCAGCATAATATGGCTGCGTCACTTTCTCAGCCTGACAAAGTGCCCACTTCCCTTTCAGGACAACGACAGCCATTGCTACAGGTAAGGGAGCGTGGGTGCAAGGCGATGCAGGGAAATCAGGATCATTCTAGTTGTTGCACGTTTTTAAAGTTGTTTATTGATTAGCTAACAAACAAACCTGTGCATGTTTCCAGGTTCAACCTCCAGGACAAATGCATCACAGTGACAGCAGATGTCTACGCTCAATGCCGAGTTGTCATGATGACCCTCAGCATGCACGAGTGCCACCTCCTTACTGGCATCTGAACACCTCAGAGTCTTTTATTATTCAGCGTGATCAGGGTTCGTGCATGTCCATATTGGTGGTGTTGAAGCAATTGTACCGGCAGTTTGTTTTGAAAAGGAAGGAGCCCAAATCAATTGATTTCTGTGTGTTTGACAAGTACAATGATCTTTTGGCTGCTACTGCAACGAGACGATTGCGCAAGGCCATAAAGACCAGGCCAAGACCAGTGGCCGGATGCCACTTTGGCACCTTCCTATTCCTTTATTGCGGAACGGGGGGACTTGCACCCCATCCTTATGGCTTCCTACGCACTCTGTCCGTGCTCACACCGGATATCTCTCTTAACTGGTACCAAACTTGTACCATTACAGCTACCAAGGCAGGCTGTGTCCTCCTGCCCTCCTGAGTTTCCTCCATTTCTTGCATGGCTTCTATCATCGTGGTGATCCATTATGCATGCGCCCTTTTTTTTGCATAAATAGGCTGGATTGTTGGTTGGTTGCAATTTTAGCATTTTTCTTGATCTTTTTTTGTGAGCATTCATCATTCACTCATCTTTTCTGCCTGCAAGGAAACACTAAGCAGCAGCTCCCCAATCCTTAAGAATTTCCCAAATCTGGCTTCATAGATGTTTTTTGATTATCCCAATTACTCAAGATACAAAGTTTCAGGAAAGCTGAAAAGGTCAGGTGAATGCCCTTCCTCAAAGCACGCACACATTTAAGCCCACTTGCACGGCAGGCCTGAGCAGCAGCTCCCCAACCCTTAAGAATTTCCCAGATCTGGCTTCATAGATGTTTTTAGATTATCCCAATTACTCGACATACAAAGTTTCAGGAAAGCTGAAAAGGACAGGTGAATGCCCTTCCTCAAAGCACGCACACATTTAAGCCCACTTGCACGGCAGGCCTGAGCAGCAGCTCCCCAACCCTTAAGAATATCCCAAATCTGGCTTCACAGATGTTTCCAGATTGTCCCAAGTACTTAACATACAAAGTCTCAGGGAAATCCTGGAAGTCTTTTTTTTGCACCATACACACACAAAATCGCTAAGTGCTAAAACCACCCAAGATGCAGGTGGAAATGCACGTTGTGATTTGATAATCAAGTCAACGATTATATAAATATTGCATTTGTAACCTCCGTACATCGTGGGCCTTTCGAGGGGCACTTTTCCTTGTGGTCGCATGTGCGGCTGGGCACCGGCATGCCCTTAGTGAGGATATAGAGGAGCTAAACAAAACTTTAATTAGCTTCTAAAGTGCCCTGTGTGGTCTGCTCTGACTCTGTCTGTTATGGCAGTTTGGGCACCAGGTGCTGCCATTTCACGTCCCCAAAACCTAAACCTATGGGTTGAAAACTACAGAAACTGTGTTTAAGGTGTGACAAGCCTGCAGGTTTCATATTCCTTTTTTATGCCTGGTCAAGATTCCTTACTACCCAATTATGATGGTTAAAGTATTGATTGCGTTTGCCCCAGTCAATTGACCAATTGGTGTGCCGCGAAGAATAGCGAATCGAGTCACGTTGAGCAGGCGCAAGCTCACTCCGCTATTCCGCCCGCACCAATTGGCCACACCAACTGGCCACACCAATTGGCCACTCTCCACCAGAACCAAGCTTGGAGGGGCTAATTAGTCGCATCGCGTGCGCTTGCGTGAACGGGACGAAAGGGGCGGACGCAGGCAAGTTGCAGAGCTCAGGCTTGCTCTATTGAGAGAACAATTGCTCGCAAGCTCGGCATCTCCGCAACGATGCGGATGCGGCTAGTCGCTGCACGCATGCAAGCACGCGCGCGCGCACGCACACACACACACACACACACACACACACACACACACACACACACACACACACACACACACACACACACACACACACTCATGCATATTAAAGCAAGCGAGCAAGCACCGAACCGTCCGCAATGGGTTGTTAAATATTTCATCAATGCACACACACACACACACACACACACACACACACACACACACACACACACACACACAGAGGAGCGCACAAGCATGCTCTGCAACAGATGCTTACGCGTTGGATTGTTAAGCATACCCCACGTCTCTCTCATCCTCTTGCTTTGCAGGCCTCCAAGAAGGTGTCATTCTGGATTGGAGACGATCATTACAGCAGCAAAGCAGAGTTTAATCTAAAAAGCTTAGAGAAGTCCTTGAAGGTTGGTGAACAGATTGACTACACTGCCAAGTGTGTTCCCTGCTGTGCCAGACATGCTAACCCCAGACGATTAGTTTGCAAACAACCAGCTAACGCCCAGGCTTCAGGTTTGCCCCCTTGCGCTCGTGTTATTGTAATCGCTTGGCGAGGTTTTGAACATGATTTGCTGCCATTTGGTGCAGGTTGTGGGAGTGAATGCATTCCCTCTTGTGCACAGAAGATTGTGAACTGCCACCCTAGGGCCTGTAGGAGCCTGTCCATAGAAATCAAAATGTGCTTTCTCATGTCTTGTCCAACTGCTGATCATGACGATCTTCTAGAATTGGCTTCAGCTTTGCTCGTGTGCACCAGATTTGTCATGCTTTTGCTTTCAGGCAGTGTCTAAAACACACACACACACACACACACACACACACACACACACACACACACACACACACCAGGCCACAAGTAGGCACCATCTCATAAGTACACACTCGCTCGTTTTCCTGCAGTATGGCAACAGCACGGAAATGCAACACGGCAATTTAAAGCACCAGGCTATCCATTGGACTTGATAGGCTACCTCCCTCGTCTGCTAATCCGATGCACTTCAGCACAACATGCACCATACACATCAGGTCACATTGTTCGCATCCTATTTGTGCAGATATGGCGACCGTGGAGTATGAGGATGGCTGTCTGAAGGATGTTGAAACCAGATATAATGCCGAAGCTTTGTGGGGATATGACATGAAGATGGGGGCACCCGCAACTGCCCTGTCTCTGTTCTACTTGACTGGACTGATCATCCTCATCCAGCTGCTCATGGCACGCAACCGCAACACGTTCTACATGATAGTTGTTGTGATTGCTGCCTGGGCTGAGGGAGGTAAGTGGGTTTTCTAATAAGTGTTGTTCAGGTTGATTAACTTTGAGGGCAGATCAACCTGGAAACAGTCAGAAACATCTGCTGTGACACAGATTATCCTGTTACAATTTGCATGTAAAACCCAATATTTTTTGTAGCGGTATAATAAATTCCTGTGGTATTACCTGGGTTTGATGAGTGTCAACGCTAATGGTAATGATGTTGCTTTGATAATGCAGCGGGTGCTTCTGCAATACCAAGACATTTGTTGGCATGTCCACAAATGCAGACATAACATGGATGCAGCTTGGACACGATGCACACAAGCATGGATGCAACATGCGAGCACGCATACACGCGCACGCGCACACACACACACACACACACACACACACACACACACACACACACACGCACGCACGCACGCACGCATTCACACACACTCACAAACTCGCATCGCTTTGCTTGATACGCAGGAGGATACAGCGCTGCCGTCTACACGGTTCAACATGACTGTGAGAAGGACTTGTTTGATAGCTTTTTAGCTGCTCAGGTGGGTCCAAAAGATTTCATGCTTTATATATTCAGATCGCATATCCAAAGGGTATTGTATTAACATTCACTCATTGTAACTTGCTTGGTATTTGTGTATTTGTACGAGTGCAAGGGGCCTGTTGCAGTTCTGATGCAAATCTACGTGCTCAGCCGGCAACGCTAATACAGTTTCTTGGGGTCGCAGCAAATTAGTTCTGTGATGAACTGTAACATGCCGTCTCGTGAAATTTAGTTAGTAAGCTGAAACCTCAATGATATTGAACACCTCATTTTTTCAGAGGGGGCTATCTGAGGCCTAAAATTATGTGTTTTTTGCATGCTCCTTTGCATATGGTCTCCGTAACCGGGAATTTTGAAACTTGGGCCCATCTGGTGGCTTTCTATAGCACTAGGTTTTCAAAGTTCCCGGTTATGGAGACCATGCCTAATAAGCCTCGGCATGAACCCTAGTTTTCACCACCAAAACTCCATATCTGATCACCCACTGTACCAAACTGGGTGATTTTTAGTGATTTAAGGTGCTAGTTACAAAAGAATATCATTGCAAAAAAATGAGTGAAAAGACCCAGTAGTTAATGTTTTGTGGTGATTTCAGCCAATTTCCCATAAAATGCACCGAACTAGGGTTTACGTGCACCATTGAGCTTTAGCCCAGTCTATCTCAGCACACAGGGCGACTTACAAAAATCTGAGCATATGTTCTGGTAGCTTGTAACACCAGGCTTGAGCAGAAGAAATTTAGATAGTCGGAAAAAAGGCTACTTTGGTAATGTATGGTACAGCCAGTGTGATCAAAGATGAGTATGTCCGTTGCACAGTTTAACTCCGCTGTAACAGATGGCTCTTGTGCCACGGATTTTATCAACATGCCGCAAGGAGCTCGCTTGTTCCAACTACGTAAAAGTTGGATATTTACTGTGTGCCATGCAAAAGCCGTTGTTCCTTTTGATAAATCGATCTTGTTTTTGCTGATGAGACAAAGCATCTGACATCTTGAATCCCTCCTCTGCTGCTTCAGCTAGTCCCATGACATTCAGGCCGCCCTCTCGCAGGTACTGCCTTGCAGTTAGACGCCCCATTGCTTTATTCCTCCTTGTAATCCTTGTTGCAGGTGATTATCTTGCTGGTGCCCAATTTCATTGAGGCAACAATGTACGCCAGCGCATCCAAGGTTACGGTCTTCGGGCGGGCACCTCGAGATCACTTTTGGCAGCGTCCAGCCTTTGTCACGTGGTTCTACACAATTTCAGACATCGTCACCATCGTCATTCAGGCAATTGGCATTGGCATCTGGGGTAGTGCTCAGACCGCAGATGAGTACGATCCAGACCAGGCCACTGTCGGAGCTTGGATTGTGGTCGCAGGGTTGATAGCACAGATTGTCAGCCAGTCTGTCTTCCTGCTTGAGCAGCTCTACCTCCAGACCAAGATTGACAAGGTATACGCTGAGCTGCCAGAGATCCGCGCCATGTACTTCAGTATCTACTTGATCTGGGCCTTCTTACAAATCCGCAACATCTACCGGCTGATTGCTTTCATCCAGAGGTCAGTAGCCAACAAGGACGAGGATGGTGGTGGAGGAGCAGGGTCAAACCAGGCTGCCTTTTTTATTCTTGAAGCACTGATGATTTTGATGTCATGCGTTGTGTTTGCCATCTACCCTCCTGGCTGGCTGCTGCCTAGGGCTTCTGCCAAAAAGGTAGAGATGCTAGCAGAGCGTGTGGGGACGGATGTAGAGAAAGAAGGCTACGACGAGGATTTGAATGCCCCAGCAGAGATCCCTGACAGTGTGCGGCGCTGGGTGCTGTGGCCATTTGTCCGCTACCCATGGCTGGGCAAGGTCTTCTAAGTTTGAGCATGTGCTATCATGTAGCTGGGAGGGTATAAGAAAAGATCTGCAATTTTGTCTGACTACTTGTTTGGCTTTCATGGTTCAGACAACAGCTTATTTTAGACCATCACTTTCTTTCTTTGCCCATGCGTGCTGAGAGGCAAAGTCCCTGCCTTATTGTGATGCACTTAGTTCTTGTCCACGTCAAAAGGCCTTCTTTTGACCCATGGGGTGACAGCATTACTTCATTCATGATAACAAAAGCAGATGCATGGCGTGACAAATGCACAACACTTATTTGATTCATGATTAAACAATCCTTGCTTCAAATTATGTTCCTGTTGCTCGTTGTGTGCATGTTTACTTCTTATCTGTTGACCTTGAAAGTTGTTCCAGATGGTTTGATTCATTAACACTCCTGTTTGCGCGTTGCGAAATTGTCCTTCACTACTTGTCTGTAGTTTCTGCCCTAGTTATTCCGATTTGGCAACTTTGTTTGGCGCATGTTCAATTTAGGCAGTGTACGAGCATAGGAGGCAGTAATTGTGCTGGAGAGGAGTCTGTGCTGCCATCTCCATTGGATGAATCTTCTTGGCACTGTAAAACAAAGCATTGGCTCTTGTTGAACAAATCATTGTTAAATAACGCTCTCTGCCTATTAATCTGGCTGGTCTGTTATCTGCACGATGCTCGGCAGATCAGTTGTAGCCTGCAATTTACCACGTGCAGTTGAAACATAATATTTAACATGAATGTTTCATTGCTAGGGAATGGCAGCTGCACCTGGTCAGTTGGTTATAGGTCACAAGGGGTTGGCCTACAGCCCGAGACCCTGGGTGGTGAAACATTCTCAACCAGCATCAATAACTGATATCAAGGTAAGGTAAAGTAAGGTTCCTTCGCTACATCCCCCTACAAGGGCAGCTGAGTGGAAACACTGAAGCCTGCAACCAGACCTGGCCAAAAAAAGCTTAACTCATAAAACGTGGACTCGAAAGATAACAACTCATGTTTGTTGCGGTCTGATGTTCAATTAGGAAAAAAAGTGAAGGGTTACATAGCTGTACCTGCCTGTGGGGGGCAGCTTAGCTGAAGGAGAAATGTGCCTGAAACCAAACCAGTCCAGTCTAAAAGCAAATCTAGAAGCTCAGTCACAGCATTTCAGGCATGCAGACACAAACTTGGCTAACCCTAGGGAAGGGAAGGGAAGGGTTACATAGCTGTACCTGCCTGCGGGGGCAGCTTAGCTGAAGCAAAACGTGCCTGCAACCAAACCAGTCCAAACTAAAAGCAAAATGAGCTAGAAGCTCAGTCACAGCATTTCAGGCAAGCAGACACAAACTTGGCTAATCCTAGGACATCAGCCTGATTCATGAAGTCTCTAAGGCGTGATGCACTGCTTGGGGGTGCAGAGCTAAACAGATGCTGGAACTGAGTGCGCAGTTCTGTTAAATCCTGGGATGGGCAATCCAAGATAACATGCTCTTCGTCTTGTACAGTGTGCCAGTCACATTTATTGCAAATTCTAAGCTCGTATGGGCACCTATTTCCATGATGCCGTTGGGTTTCTACTCGAAGGTTGTGACCGGAAAGGCGTAAGCATGAAATACTGCGAAATAATTTTTGAGGAATATCTTTTCGTAGGTAGAGAGGTAGCAATGGCTTTTTGTTTCTCTTCTTTTCATCCCACCAGCCTGGTATAGAGCCCAATGGAATGCCAAAGTGTGTGTGGTACGTCCTCATGATTCTACTGGAAGCATGGGCCTCTTGTGGAGTCAGACTGTCCAGACTCCTCCAATCATGGATAATATGCTCACGAAGAACACCCTCCAAGTCGTTCATGTTAACCTTGGCTCTGGTGCGTATAGCAGCAGCAAACTGTTGAGCATGAGGCACGTCATTCAAGGCTGTCAGAACCTGGTGAGTCCAACTGCCCTTTTTATCAGTAAGTCGTAGGTCTGCTTGCGCAACTTGGCTCAAAAGGGCATTGCTTGTACTGAGAAGAGAGTTCCAGAATCTCATGATACACCTGAACCAGTAAAAATAAAGGGGCATCTGTCCCGTCTCTCGAAGTAAGCAGTGCGTTTCTGTTGCTCTCTTAACACCCAAAAGAGACTTGAGGAAGCCTGTATGATAGACATGTGCTTTAGTTTTCGCTGATGACTCGAAAGAAAGTTTGTCTGTAGCCCATATTTGGCATCCGTATAAACCTGCTGTGAGTGCAAAGACTTGAAAGAGCCAAAGCATGGCATGTTTCCTATTCAAGATACCAAGTTCAGCGCCAGCCTTTTGTACTCTGGCAATGCCTCCCATAAAGTTACGTGCCATTTGGCTTGTAGCAGCATTCATTTTGCCATCACGTCTCAGTAGAACTCCAAGGTATTTAAATTCTGTAACAACCTCAAGGGCTGTGCCATTGTACTCAAAAGTAGGCAGTTGCGTAGAATCTGCGCTGAAAAAAACCATGACCTTGGTCTTGTTTGTATTGAGTGTCAGCTCTTTGTGGCGCGCATACTCATGGAACCTATTAAGCTGGAATTGCAGGTTTTCTGCAGAGTTTGCAAGAACCATCGTGTCATCTGCATAATCACAATGGGACACCTTGGTTGTTTCTGTGGCTGTAACAGCCCCTCGTCCAGAATCTAAAAAACGGTCCATGTCATTGGTATAGAGGGTGTATAAAAGAGGGCTCAGTGGGCACCCTTGTTTCAACCCCTTGTTTGGGGCCACTTCACCTGACTTTTTGTCTCCATCAACAAGAACGTATACCCCCCCTTGGTACATGGCCATGATGGCTTGTAATAAGTATCCAGGTGTGTTCATTCTCTGCAAGTGTTCCCACATTCGCTTCCTCTGGACATTGTCATAGGCAGCTTGGAGGTCCAGAAATACTGTGAAAAGTTTTTTCTTTGTTAACTTGGCTGTTGAAAGGGCATGTCGCAAAACAAAGAGGGGTTGATTGGTGTTTCTTGTTGGGCAGAAACCAAATTGTGTGTCAGGAATTTGGCCTTCAGTAAGGGCCCACTCTGTCAAAAGATCACGCACAACATTGGCATAAAGCCTGTATACACAGCCATTGATGGCAAGCATTCTGTAATTTTTTGGATCGCTCAGTGCATCTCTTTTATAAAGAGGGGTAATTTTTGTTTTTTTCCAAGCTTGTGGTAGCACACCAGCTGACAAAAGCAAGCGGAACAAATCTGTCAAAAAAGGGAGTAAAACATTCTCTGTCTGACGTTTCCCTCGGTCATTTGTGTATTCCCTTTCTGCATGTTTGATAAAAGGGGTTGAAAATGGATCGAAGCCCGGGCTGGAGTCAGCATTCATGCGAGAAATATTTCTCTGCACGTAGGAAGTCAAAGTTGCTGCATCTGGAACGTTGTAAGAATTGAGACTGGGTTGTATTGGAGACTCAGCAGTGTTTGACCTGTTTGACCTCTGTCTGTATCTTCCGCCAGGTCCTGGGGGTGTTGCAATTTCAGATGGCGTGGCTAGTCTAGATCGAAGCTGGTCACTCAGTGTTTGGTGTTTGTGGGGTAACCTGGATCGAGTGCTGTCTCTGGTATAACCATCCTCTTGTGTTTGAACAAAGTGTTGCTGGAGATGTTTAGTCCAAATGTCTGCAGGAATAGGGGTTGTGTGCTTGTGTTTGTAAGCTCTCATCACTTTGTAAGCGTCTACACTGCGTGAATCAATGAGGTCAACTATTTCCTGAGCCTTTTGTTTCTGGTGAGCTCTCTGTCTCGTTCTGCAGTATGATTTGTAAGCACGTTTGAGGTCTGCAGCAGGTAACCTGTATTTAATATGACGTCGTATTTCTGCTTTGTAAGCTCTGCATGTTCCATCAAACCAAGGTGCCATGGGAAGGCCCAGTCGTGCTCTTTGTGGTTTGTGTTTTGCGACCATGTCAGCCATTTCAGCAGCATGTTGGATAAAGGAAATAAAGCAGTTGTAAGCAGAATCAGGATTGCCACCTTGTATGGCTTCATTGAACATCTGAGGGACACGCTCATTTTCCATCAGGTTGGCCACGTATTTCTTTAAGAAATCCTCTTTCCAGATGAGCCTCAGTTCATTATCTCTCTGCTTCATTGTATGTGTGAGAAGGCGCACGTCAAGGTGTGGTAATCCATTCACAACGAACTGGCACGTCAGAGGTCTGTGATCCATGAGGTCAATGTTTGATATAACCTCTATTTCATGGCAGCATGAGTATAGGTCAGGAGACATAGCCATGTGTTCTGTCCGTGTTGCGTTTGGAGTGGCAGCAGCGTTGTAGCCAAAGAAAGTGGGTTGACCTACATCTCCTCTACCTCGTCCAGTAGTAAGTATCAGTGGCGTGAAGACAGCAATGTCCAACAAACACTCTCCTGCTGTATTTTGGCGAGACTTGTGACACTGGCATGCGCGGGTCTCTTTGAGCTGCGGGAATGATTCTAGCAAGTAAGAAAAAGGCTCAATAAAAGGGTCTGGCTGGTGGTCAAGGTGCGCATTAAAATCCCCCATCAAAAACAAGTGAGAGCAGTTGGCTTGGGCCTCAGAAACCTCTAATTGCAAGTCAGAGAACATCTGCCGAATAATGAATTCGCTCCGAGTGCCAGATTGGGGGTTGATGTAGATTGCTCCCAAAATCACTTTTCCTTCCACCCCAAAAACAGAGCCACAGATTTGTACCCAAACAGCTTGGATAGAATCGGAAACCTTCCAGATACGGACAAGGTCATGTAGACTGTTGTGAATATAAATTGCAACTCCCTGCCCTTTTCGCCCTTCAAAATCCACTGTATTGTGAAAGCATTTGTTGTGCGTGTAGAGATGAGAACTCAAGGGTGTAAGGTCACTCACTCGCGTTTCCAGCAGCACAGTAATGTGGTTCTCCCTCACATGAGTAACCAGTTGATCCAGTTTGTCAGAGTAAGTAGTTTTTGGTATTCCGTCACAGTTTAAAACAGAACATTTAATCCGCTTGCATTTGTCAGCATGGCTGCTCAAGCCCTATTGGTTTGCAATTTGGCCAATATGTCTGTCAGTTTGAGCACTGGAACCGTAGCAAGCATGAGGTTGTTGAGCAGCTTGGGCAAGGGCTTGCAGCACTGCGGGGGAGGGAGCTGAGGGGGTTTGCTGGGCTGGGAAAATCCTGGCGCGTAGCTGACGCTGTGGAGGGGGGGGGCATGTTGCGTGGGGGTGGAGGGGGCATGCTGCGTGTAGGTGAGGTGGCGTTTGCTGTACCAGGTGAGACTGCCTGGCGCTTGTGGGGGGTATACTGGCTGCGCACGTGCTTAGGAGTGGTGCGTGGGGGCGGTGGGGGTTGCTGCTGCTGCTGCTGCTGGGGAAAGGGTGTTTGGCGCGTATGGGGGAGAGTGCTTCGCTGCTGCTGCTGCTGCTGTTGGAAGGAGGTTGGGCGCACAGAAGGGGGAGTGTTTTGCTGTTGCTGCTGAGTGCGGGGGTGTGCTGTTTGGGGCTTTTGCTGCTGGAGGGGTGCTATCATTGCCTGCGCTACCTGACGCGCTCGAGCTCGTCTGTCTCGGTCTGCTGTTGCTGCTGGAGGAGGAGCGGGCTGCTGCTGGTTGGGGAGAGGGGCCTGGTTCCTAGGAGGGGGAGTCTGTTGTTGCTGCTGCTGCTGCTGCTGCTGCTGACGGGGAGGGTGAGTTGCTTGGGGTGTTTGCTTTTGGGCGGGAGGGCGTGTGTTCTGGGATGTAGAGGGGATTGTGCGGGCTTGTGACTGCTGCTGCTGCTGCTGCTGCTGGGGAGTGCGAGGGGCGAGGAGTGGGCGGAGGTGCTTGGTAACTGTTGCGGCGTTGACCGAGTTGAAGGGTTGGCCTCGAGCCGGGGGGCGTCCTGCCCAGAGGTGACGGACGAAAGGGTACTCTAATGCTGCTGCTGTCGGCCTCTCCTTGAACATGATTTTGTCACCCCTCGCCTGGAAGGAGGCGTCTGTGAGGCCGGTGTCCCTGGCCACCTTCTGCAGCCGGATGGCCAAGTCGACCAGGGTGTTCTGGAGGTGGGTGCGCTTGTGTTCAAGGACGGCATGTGTGCTGTTGGGGCTGGCGCGGAAGGAGTGATATGCTGCTGCTGCTGCCTCTCCGCTGGTGAAGTGCACCAACATGCGTGGCTTGCCCAAGCCATTGACCCGCAGCTGCTCAACATACTAAATGCTTGACGGCTCGCAGCACAAAAAACGTGACACGTCGAAAGGAGAAGGAGCGCAAGGTAAAGCAGCCGTGCTCTTGGAGCGGAGATGTCGAACAGAGTAAAGTTGGACCCTTTCAAACTGGTCCTGCGCACGTTGTGCTTGAAAATTCGCAAGAGAAATCCCTGCAATAACTTCGAACGCGTTGTGCTTGTCGCAGGGAGAGGAGAAGGGGTCAGTGTCAAGAGCAACATCTGCTGTTACGCGGTTAACCTCGTAACCGCGTAGGGCTTTGGCCAGTTCCTGATTAACGCGTGTTTGCTCGCGACCAGAAAGATCGTTAAAAAGCCTTTGTATTTCCTCGTCGTCCTTCCTGGACTTTGTGCGGAATCGCTCTTCCATCCGGGCCTCAACATCCTTCACCAACACCTTCAGCTCCTCCGACAACACCTTGCTCAGCTCACGGAATCGTGTTTCCAGCAATTTTAGACATTCATCTGCAGCCATGTTGATCAGTCCGAATTGAGTATTAATTTTTTCCCCTAACCCTAGGGTTACAAGGGGTTGGCCTACTAACCCTAAGACATCAGCCTGGTTCATGAAGTCTAAAGACGTGTTGCACTACTTGGGGGTGCAGAGCTAAAGATTTAAGATTAAGTGGGAGGACCTTCAAGGTTTACAAGGATAAGGCCTTCAGTCAAGAAGTGCGACTGCTAGCCTGCTCATAAAAGGCAATCAATTCATGAAGGAAATAAGGAAGTTTTTTGTTGTTCTGGTTCAACAGTTTTTGAAGTTCAAAAAAGCAGACACATCATGAGATTCTGCCTGTGAGAACAAGGGAGCATATTTCCTGCAGAGAGAGACCACCTGGGGAAAAAAAGAAAAATCTACGTAGGCAGAGAAAACTCTCCCTACATCAGTTAAGGAAAGGGCGACACATTGGCTCTGAAGAGCCGTGAGCTTCCCTCACCAGAGTTTTAAAAGGAATTTAGTGTGGATCAGGTGGGTTTCTGGAAGCGCATGGAACCAGGGTACCAGTGTTGTGATGGGCTTGCTTGTTTTCAATGGCACGCCTAGTAGAGGTAAGCTTGTGCGCATATTGGATAGAATGGGCATGGAGTTTCTTTCCCAGAGTCTCAGGTCTCTGTGAGTCCATTCCTAGTTTCCTGAATTGTTCAAGTGTATGTGCAGTGTAGATAGTTCCGCCCACACCCAACAGGATTGGGTGGATAGTGATCTTGGCTCCTTGAAGTTGTTTGCACAGTTCACTATGCTGTTGTTTGGCAGCCTCTAGTTGGGTTTCAAATCTGGTATCTTCACAGTATTTTACTTCTATCAAGTGAATGTGGCGGTCTGGGATACTTGGTTCATGGGGTTGTCGTGCCTGGTTTGTATCTCTCATACTGCGCAGTACCCGGTGTGAGGGTGGAGTGTTTGGCCTGTTTGTGTTCGTGGGTAGGGGTGTGACCAAGATAGCATCAGGGCGGCTGGAGCTGCGTCTAGCCTGCTCAGGAATGTTTTGCTTGAAGAGATAGGAGGGTACGATACGGTTAGAGACATGCTCAGGGACGTGCAGGTTATATTGAGCCAAACGGTCAGAGTTTCCTGCATCCACCTGCACGAGATTGGCCCCATAAGAGCCTTCACTGATCTCTTTCAAAATTATCCTGCAAGCAATATTGTGACGTTCTGTCACCATGTTACGCATAACGGGGCATTGGCACCCAGAAAGGATGTGGAGACCGCTGTCCATGTGATGGCAATCAGGGAGTGGGCACGTAAGGCTAGTGGATCGTTTAAATCTAACTGCATGTTTCTGATTGTAAAGGGTGCCTGTGCGGTACTGGAAGGCAGTGCGTTTCATTCTGGTTGAGATATGAGGCATGCTCCAAAAGGCATTGCTAATTTTTTGGTTTACATGGGGTAGCAAGTTCTGGTAATAAGTGTAATAACCTGTCTTTTGGTTAGCATAGCCCAGCTTGTGCTTGGCATGCATATGGGATTTCAGAGCATTTTTAAGATCTGGGAGGTACTTTAAGCGTGAAGAGGATGGGCGGGATCGAGAAGGCCTAGGTTCTGTCTCCTCCTGGGCCAGCCAGGTGGAATTGTGGAAGGGGGTTCCTCCAGGGCCAGCGCTAGGGAGTCCAGTATCATGCAGGTTAAAATTTTTGAAGGTGGCCTGGTATTTAGCAATTTGATCTGCGCATTCATTCCCAGCTATTCCAGCATGGGCCTTGACTTTGTAGAAATGTATGTGATCTTGAGAGGTCCGGGCAATGTTCGCAATCATTTTCAAGACATCTCCTTGCACGTGGTGTCTATGTTTCTCTGGGTACAGGATTTGCTTCCTGGATTGGAAGAGAGAGGCCAAGCTATCTGTGGCAATTGTTTTGGAATCTTGAGTGAGCGCTGCAGAAATGGCAGCCAGCTCAGCTCTTCCTACGACGTTGGTAATACCATCGCTATTAGGGTCTACCATGCTTATTTTATTACTATTCGGATGGTATACCTGCCCCTAGGACTGAGGCACCATTCTGGACTTTGCAGCTACCGTCTGTGTAGGTCCAAGACTTCCAATCTTTGACTTTGAGTTGCAGGCAGGGATTTGACTGACAGGGAGTTTGGACATTTATGTGTGGGGCGGAGCTGTGGGAACCATGAGGCACCTGTTTTGTATCGAGAGGGAGTTTTTCACATTTCATTAATCCAGGCATCACTCTATGCCTTGGGTTTTGAATGGGGTCGTTACTAACATGTTGAAGAAACCCTCTGGCCGCTTTGATGTCATTGGCTAGATCCCGAAGCCAGTTATGGTTCTGGTTGTTCAAGTGGACTCTTGCAGGCTGTATTCCAGACTGCAATTACTTGTAAATCCCAGGTATGTCGGGGGAGGGCAGTCTCCTGGCTGGTCCAGGATTGGGGTTTGTCATATGTCAATTCTTTTTTGGGAATGGTCCCGAGCTGTAGCAAAAATGCGGGAAAGCGTTGAGGAGTGTAGAGTAGGGGTTGCCTATCATGTGTCTGCCACTTGCTGGCAGGAGCATAAAGGTGGCTGTAGCCTCTGTGTTCAGGATGGCTGAGTAAATGGCATGACGCAGTGCAGATTTCATGGCCTTCTCATCATAGATAGGGTGACATATAGACATTCCAGAAAATCTGGAGGAGAGAGAATTGTGGTGGGCACCGAATATAATGTCGCGGGGATCAGAGCTCCAGTAGTGATAGTACTGAGGAATAAAGTCCAAAGGAGATGCCATCTTTTTCTTGGGTGACATGAGCCCATTTTTGGAAAGCAGAGTGAATGTGAGGTGGAAGGGTCCTTGAGAAGGAATCTTTAATTTTCTTGCTTTGGTAATTGTTCTCCAACTTGTTCTTGCGGGTTAGGAGCCCCAGAACCTCAGATGCAAAGCTTGCCGGAGCAGGGCGGATGCTGTCATGCAGACCCTCTGCCTTGGACCTTTGGAATTCTTGGAAGAGGATGTCAAAACGTTGAGGGGTTATCATCCCGCCACATTTGCAGTTAGTGTTGTAGATGCATGCTACTCTAGATTTGTATATTTCAGG
Source organism: Dunaliella primolecta (assembly GCA_914767535.2). Taxonomy (NCBI): domain Eukaryota; kingdom Viridiplantae; phylum Chlorophyta; class Chlorophyceae; order Chlamydomonadales; family Dunaliellaceae; genus Dunaliella; species Dunaliella primolecta. Next base: position 2,005,218 of record OU611752.1, read on the forward strand.
GAGGGTGATGGGAGGTGGGATAGATGGTGTGTGGTTTTCAGGAGTTTCACCTGTTGGGAGGTGAGTGGAGGATGGTTCATGATTGTGTTTCACAAGATCTATCTCTTGGACCCAGAACTCACAGGTGCCTGTGGGCTTGATGTCCGCTTGTGGATTGGCAGGTTGCATATCAAAAGTAATTTTGTTGCGAAGTTCAATGTCTAATTTTTGTCTCCATATATTGTATGTGTCAGATTTGCTGAATCCTTGCCTCTCTAGGTCGGATAGGGTAGAGTCTGCTGTGGCTAAGAGAAGTTTGGGTTTGTTAAGCTGGGATTCAAATTCTTGTATCCGTTGGTCGAATAGTGGCCAGCTAGCTTTGAGTCCTTCTGGCTCCCAGGTGGGTAACCAAGAGACTTTGAGGAGTTCTTCCTTAGAATCAGTTGTCCTCTTGACTTTGTCTTCGTTGCTTAGGGTAGCGCAGGCTGGGCAGGCCCAGGCCTCATTTGCATCAACCTCTTGCCTTTGCTCATCATTATAGCATCCAAGTTCTCGCATGCATTTCCAGTGGTACGTACGTTCGCAGACATCACAAACATACATGTCCAGGTATGGAGTTTCAGAGCCAGCAAACTCATAGCCATGATGGTAGTTGCATATTTGGCAGTGTGCATCTTCGTGCGTGTCAGTGCGAGCAGCTTTGCAGATACTCTCGGGGTCGGGATGGAAGCCAGCTTGTTTGAAGAGTGACAGGGCCCACTTCTCTATTATCATGGATCCATAGTGAGTGTGGTACTGTTTCTGTTCAGCAAGATGGTGTGGGGGGCCATCACATGTGCCCTCCCACTTGGCTGGGCAGATTCTCCAATCATCTATATGGGTGATATGAATTTCATCATAGTACACAACATTGATGGCATGGTTGGCTTTGTGTTTCTCAGAAAGCTCTTTCACCAAATTTTCTTTGTATCTCCATACATTATTAGCTTGCCAGTTTGAAGCCAGGGGATTGATAGGAGGGTCTGGGAATTCTGTCTCAGCACGGTGCACTATCCTTCTCCTTTTGGCAGGGCTTTGGATACTGTCTCGTGTGTTTTGGCTGGTCAAGGTGATAGGGTGCGTCTGGGGGATAGGAGGTGTACTAGGGTGCTGATTGGTACTAGATTCTTGGGTGTCCTGGCTCAAGTGCTGCTGAGATTGCCAAAGTTCTCGTTTCCTGCTAGAGCGTGTGCGTGTGCTGGGAGGTCCATCCCCAGGGTTTTCATTTTGTAGTCCAGGCGGACTAGCATTCAGGGTGGAAGCATTTCCAGGGTGTGAAGTGGTGCCTTGCACGGGTGTGTAAGCTGGGTGGACAGGCAAGTTATTGTTGGATCTGCACTGAGAGCGAGTTCTCCTACTAGGTGGTTCAAGAAAAAGAAAAAACTACGTAGGCAGAGAAAACCCTCCCTACATCAATTAAGGAAAGAGAGACACATTGGCTCAAAGAGCCGTGAGTCTCCCTCACCAGAAGATGAGAGGGGAGTTAGTGTGGATCAGGTGGGTTTCTGGCAGCACGCTGCTCCAGGGCACCAGTGTTATGATGAGTGTTTTTATTTTCAATGGCACGTCTGGTAGAAGTAAGTTTGTGGGCAAATTGTACAGAATGGGCATGGAGTTTTCTTGCAAGTGTTTCAGATCTCTGCGAGTCAATCCCTAATTTTTTGAATTGATCAAGGGTATGGGCAGTGTAAATGGTCCCACCCACACCCAGGAGGATTGGGTGGATAGTAATCTCTGCACCTTGGAGTTTTTTGCACAGTTCACTGTGTTGTTGCTGTGAGGCTTCTAGCTGGGCACCGGGCCTCGTATCTTCGCAGTATTTGATATCTATTAAGTGAATTTGACGGGCTGGAGTTGTGGTACTCCCCATACTGTGCAGTATCCGGTTTGAGGGTGGAGTGGGTGGTCTGTTTGGGTTAGTTGGGTGGGGAGTGACCAAGATTGCATCAGGGCGGCTGGAGTTTCGTCTGGATTGCACAGAAACCGTGGGTTTGAAGAGGTTGGAAGGTACAGCACGATTAGAGACTTGCTCAGGGACTTGCAGGTCGTGCTGGGCTAAACGGCTTGTGTTGCATACGGCTTGTGTTGCATACGGTTAAACGGCTTGTGTTTACATACAAATCATGTGAATCCTTTTGAGTCGTGAACTACATACTAGTAGTATACCTCGCACCCTAGTAATGTATCATTATTTGAATCAAGCATACTGTTAAAAAACTTGACAGTAGCCCTACGACTGATAAAACTGCAGGGGCTCTTGGCCACTCTCTCAGTAGTGGCCAGTTTGTGGCAGTGCTCTTCACACCTATAAAACGCCCCAAGGAGCACGAGTGCCTTTTCTGCAATTGGCTTTTGAACTTACTGTCTTCTCGTCAATATTCTGTACCCCACACTTGGCATGCATACATCCCAGCTGGAATGCCATACACCTTACAAAGCCAAAGCAGAGCATGTGGCCTATTCCTCGAATCATGCTCATGCACAAACTTCTTTATCCTTTGTTGGGCAGCCACATAAGGCTGCACAGCATGCTCCTCAAACACCTTCAAGTTCATGCGTTTGTCAACAAGCATACCAAGGTATCTAAACTGCTCTTTCTCTGGGCAACCATTCTACTCTCAATACAATGCATGCTGATATGCCCGGACTCAATAAATGCCAACGCCTCCCCTCTGACAAACAACAAACATATAGAAACCCAACCTATCCACATATAAGTAATCAGGAAGAACTTTTTGTACCTAACCAATCTAGTCCAACCCTCAAGCTCAAAGTTTTTAACTGGAGGACATGGGCTTACACTGATGGTAGTTGTCAAATCCAGAATGGCATACAAGAAATTGGAGCAGGCGTCTACTGCCCTCTCACTGACAGCAGAAGTTTTGTCAAGCCCAACGGTGCTGGAATTACCAACACCATATGTCGAGCTGAATTAGCAGCAATTGCTGCTGCCATCACGTACTCTTTTTCACACATTGCTTCAGACAGTTCTCACCTCTCTTCATCAAATACGTAAACAACTTCTTTACCCAGAGAAGCACAAACAACATATCCAAGGGGATGTCCTGAAAACCATATCTACCCTCATTAGCAACTCACAAACCAATATTTGTTTTTACAAAGTAAAATCTCATGCTGGCATTGCTGGTAACGAATGTGCAGATGCTATTGCAAAATATCAAGCAAGCCAAGCCAATAATGATGTGGCTGATACTGGGATCCCTAGCGCAGGCCCCGGTGGAAATCCTTTTTCTCATTTATTTTGGTTAGCCAAGGAGGAAAAAAAAGAACACAATGCTGGCACATCCACAGCTCCTGCTCCCAATCCTAAAATCACCTACCTCCCCAATCTTCAAAACGCTCTCAAATCTCATATGCATACAAAACACAGACTTGGATATGCCAACTCCAAAACAGGCTACTACTCATATTATCAGAGTTTATTACCACATGTAGATAAGAAAATCAGCAATGCCTTTAGGAACATGTCCTGTATATCCACACCCATGAAGCGCACCATCTTGCAATATCGCACTGGCACCCTCTATAACCAAAGACATGCGGTTCGCTTCAAAAGGTCCACTAAACCACTATGCCCTCTCCCAGGCTGTCATCAATTAGACAGCGCACACCACATGCTTTCAGGCTGCCAAAATCGTATCATCTCCAGCATGAAAACTGAACGCCACAATGTTGCTGGAAGAATGATCATCAAAGCTCTTAGCAAAAGCCCTTGGGGAGCAGGTTTGATTAACATGGACATAGGGAGTGGTGATAGGTTGGCGCAGCACAACCTTCAAATCCCTGCACATACTTCAAACATAATTATACCCCCTGACCTCTTTCCAAGAAATTTTTCTAAGAGATCTAGACACACCTCCAGCCGTCCTGATGCTATACTGATTACTCCCTATAAAGCCAAACCCACTTCTTCTCCTTCTACCTCCTGCTCTCACCATCATGTGTCACGCAGCAGACACAGCCCCACTCTGAGGGCCACAACAGCCAACCGCGTGAGGCAACCCCACCAACTCCATGTAAACCAGCGGCACGTGCACTTGATTGAAATCAAGAACTGCAAAGACACGAGGCCTGGACATTAGTTGGAGGCGGCACAGCGGCAGCATGCAGACCTCTGCAAACTCATTAATGCAAAAGTTGTGACTCTCCACACCATCGTTTTGGGTGTTGGTGGGACCTGTTACACTGAGCACACCCTTAACCAGTTTAAACAACTGGGACTTGACCACCAACGCGCCAATAAACTTGCTCGCAAACTTCATGCCCATTCTGTCATGTATGCCAACAAGCTTGTTACCACTAGGCGTGCTATTGAAAACAAGAACACTTCGTGCAGCCAGGTTATGGAGCCGGGTGCTTCCAATAACCCTCCAGATTCCCATTAGGATATTCTTTCTGTAGCTTTGTGGTGGAGGGGACTCACGGCTCTTTTGAGCCAATGTGTCTCCTTTTCCTTAATTGATGTAGGGAGAGTTTCCTCTGCCTACGTAGTTTTTCTTTTCTTTTCTTGCTCTTTCTCTAGAAGAGCAATGTCTCCATACATGAAAGTAGGCAGAGAAGAACACGACCTACTATCAAAATGCATGACCTCTCACTTTGATGTATTGACAGCTAGCCCTTTCCTCTCTGCATAAGCCCGTAACCTATTCAACATGATCTGCATTTCACCTGGGTCATTAGTGATTCAACTCAGGTCATCTGCATATAGCATGTACAACACACCATGCAATCCATCACCTGTCATGGGACCTCTTATCCCTTCACTGATATCTCTGCCCATGTCATTGATGTTTAGAGAAAAAAGAAGAGGGGACAAAGGACAACCTTGCCTAACTCCATTTGTTGGGTGCACACGTGCTCTTTTATCTCCATCAATAAGAACATATTCATCATCCTGATGCATTCTTTTAATCGCCCGGGGAAGTGGTGCAGGCATGGCAATGCGTTGCAGATCATCCATGATGGTCCCAAAGTTGCAATCGAGGCACAGTGTTGTATGCTTGAGAGAAGTCAATAAAGGCAGCATGCAGTCTAGGTGATTGCTGCGGTTTGAAATTTTTTGCAGCATGTTTCAGATGCCTTAAAATTTAGAGGGGATGCAGTGTGCTCAGGTAGGAGGCTCCTACCAGGGTAAAACCCAATCCGGGTGTCAGGAACCCTTTTTTTTGAACATGCCAATCATCATCCGTCCTTAAGCACATTGGCATACATACGATACATCACCCCACTAACAGCAATCCTAGAGATCCTAACTTCACTAAAAAAAACCTTAAACATGTGTGCTACCAGAGGCACCAGCACATTTACGTAACCCACTTTACTGCCACGCTCGATGGGAAGACAAGCATATTTAAGGAAGGGAATATAAAGAGGGAAAACTTCTAGAAACCAAAAAACACACATGAGATTAATTTTGGTTTTCAAATAAATCATGTGATTTGCCCCTTTGTCACATTAAGGAATACAAAAGGAAGTACCCCCACAATGTCCTCCAGTGAGCAAATCAGGACTCATCAGAGGGAGAGCATTGTGATTGAGAGTTATCAGAGTTACCCCCCCCCCCCCCCCCCCCCCCCGGGCATGCCTTGCCCAAGATATCTGACTCAGAGGTTTCATCCACTGATTCAGATGCAATTCTGAACTGAGTTCTGATCCACATCAAGGCCATGATTCAGTACTTTCCAGTTCATAAGTGCTAAGTTCTAAATCAGAACTGTTGCACCCTGAATCAGATCCAGGTCAGAACAGAGTTCTGATTGAGAAGCCAATCAGACAATTCAGAACGCAATCAGTTCTCAAACAACTTTCCGCCGTACGTAGGCAGAGGAAATTCTCCTTACATCAATTAAGGAAAAGGAGACACATTGGCTCAGAAGAGCCGTGAGTAAAAGAAAAACTACGTAGGCAGTGAGAACACTCCCTACATCAATTAAGGAAAAGGAGACACATTGGCTCAAAGAGCCGTGAGTCTCCCTCACTGAGCACACCCTTAACCAATTTAAACAACTGGGACTTGACAACCAACGTGCCACTAGTCTTGCTTGTAAACTGCATGTCCATTCTGTTATGTGCCAATAAGCTTGTAACCACTAGGCGTGTTATTGAAAACACAAATATTTCTCACAGCCAGGTTCTGGAGCCAAGTGCCCTCAGTAACCCTCTAGATCCCCATACACATTTTCCGTTTTGTAGCTTTGTGGTGGAGGGGACTCACGGCTCTTTGAGCCAATGTGTCTCCTTTTCCTTAATTGATGTAGGGAGTGTTCTCACTGCCTACGTAGTTTTTCTTTTACTCACGGCTCTTCTGAGCCAATGTGTCTCCTTTTCCTTAATTGATGTAAGGAGAATTTCCTCTGCCTACGTACGGCGGAAAGTTGTTTGAGAACTGATTGCGTTCTGAATTGTCTGATTGGCTTCTCAATCAGAACTCTGTTCTGACCTGGATCTGATTCAGGGTGCAACAGTTCTGATTTAGAACTTAGCACTTATGAACTGGAAAGTACTGAATCATGGCCTTGATGTGGATCAGAACTCAGTTCAGAATTGCATCTGAATCAGTGGATGAAACCTCTGAGTCAGATATCTTGGGCAAGGCATGCCCGGGGGGGGGGGGGGGGGGGGGGTAACTCTGATAACTCTCAATCACAATGCTCTCCCTCTGATGAGTCCTGATTTGCTCACTGGAGGACATTGTGGGGGTACTTCCTTTTGTATTCCTTAATGTGACAAAGGGGCAAATCACATGATTTATTTGAAAACCAAAATTAATCTCATGTGTGTTTTTTGGTTTCTAGAAGTTTTCCCTCTTTATATTCCCTTCCTTAAATATGCTTGTCTTCCCATCGAGCGTGGCAGTAAAGTGGGTTACGTAAATGTGCTGGTGCCTCTGGTAGCACACATGTTTAAGGTTTTTTTTAGTGAAGTTAGGATCTCTAGGATTGCTGTTAGTGGGGTGATGTATCGTATGTATGCCAATGTGCTTAAGGACGGATGATGATTGGCATGTTCAAAAAAAAGGGTTCCTGACACCCGGATTGGGTTTTACCCTGGTAGGAGCCTCCTACCTGAGCACACTGCATCCCCTCTAAATTTTAAGGCATCTGAAACATGCTGCAAAAAATTTCAAACCGCAGCAATCACCTAGACTGCATGCTGCCTTTATTGACTTCTCTCAAGCATACAACACTGTGCCTCGATTGCAACTTTGGGACCATCATGGATGATCTGCAACGCATTGCCATGCCTGCACCACTTCCCCGGGCGATTAAAAGAATGCATCAGGATGATGAATATGTTCTTATTGATGGAGATAAAAGAGCACGTGTGCACCCAACAAATGGAGTTAGGCAAGGTTGTCCTTTGTCCCCTCTTCTTTTTTCTCTAAACATCAATGACATGGGCAGAGATATCAGTGAAGGGATAAGAGGTCCCATGACAGGTGATGGATTGCATGGTGTGTTGTACATGCTATATGCAGATGACCTGAGTTGAATCACTAATGACCCAGGTGAAATGCAGATCATGTTGAATAGGTTACGGGCTTATGCAGAGAGGAAAGGGCTAGCTGTCAATACATCAAAGTGAGAGGTCATGCATTTTGATAGTAGGTCGTGTTCTTCTCTGCCTACTTTCATGTATGGAGACATTGCTCTTCTAGAGAAAGAGCAAGAAAAGAAAAGAAAAACTACGTAGGCAGAGGAAACTCTCCCTACATCAATTAAGGAAAAGGAGACACATTGGCTCAAAAGAGCCGTGAGTCCCCTCCACCACAAAGCTACAGAAAGAATATCCTAATGGGAATCTGGAGGGTTATTGGAAGCACCCGGCTCCATAACCTGGCTGCACGAAGTGTTCTTGTTTTCAATAGCACGCCTAGTGGTAACAAGCTTGTTGGCATACATGACAGAATGGGCATGAAGTTTGCGAGCAAGTTTATTGGCGCGTTGGTGGTCAAGTCCCAGTTGTTTAAACTGGTTAAGGGTGTGCTCAGTGTAACAGGTCCCACCAACACCCAAAACGATGGTGTGGAGAGTCACAACTTTTGCATTAATGAGTTTGCAGAGGTCTGCATGCTGCCGCTGTGCCGCCTCCAACTAATGTCCAGGCCTCGTGTCTTTGCAGTTCTTGATTTCAATCAAGTGCACGTGCCGCTGGTTTACATGGAGTTGGTGGGGTTGCCTCACGCGGTTGGCTGTTGTGGCCCTCAGAGTGGGGCTGTGTCTGCTGCGTGACACATGATGGTGAGAGCAGGAGGTAGAAGGAGAAGAAGTGGGTTTGGCTTTATAGGGAGTAATCAGTATAGCATCAGGACGGCTGGAGGTGTGTCTAGATCTCTTAGAAAAATTTCTTGGAAAGAGGTCAGGGGGTATAATTATGTTTGAAGTATGTGCAGGGATTTGAAGGTTGTGCTGCGCCAACCTATCACCACTCCCTATGTCCATGTTAATCAAACCTGCTCCCCAAGGGCTTTTGCTAAGAGCTTTGATGATCATTCTTCCAGCAACATTGTGGCGTTCAGTTTTCATGCTGGAGATGATACGATTTTGGCAGCCTGAAAGCATGTGGTGTGCGCTGTCTAATTGATGACAGCCTGGGAGAGGGCATAGTGGTTTAGTGGACCTTTTGAAGCGAACCGCATGTCTTTGGTTATAGAGGGTGCCAGTGCGATATTGCAAGATGGTGCGCTTCATGGGTGTGGATATACAGGACATGTTCCTAAAGGCATTGCTGATTTTCTTATCTACATGTGGTAATAAACTCTGATAATATGAGTAGTAGCCTGTTTTGGAGTTGGCATATCCAAGTCTGTGTTTTGTATGCATATGAGATTTGAGAGCGTTTTGAAGATTGGGGAGGTAGGTGATTTTAGGATTGGGAGCAGGAGCTGTGGATGTGCCAGCATTGTGTTCTTTTTTTTCCTCCTTGGCTAACCAAAATAAATGAGAAAAAGGATTTCCACCGGGGCCTGCGCTAGGGATCCCAGTATCAGCCACATCATTATTGGCTTGGCTTGCTTGATATTTTGCAATAGCATCTGCACATTCGTTACCAGCAATGCCAGCATGAGATTTTACTTTGTAAAAACAAATATTGGTTTGTGAGTTGCTAATGAGGGTAGATATGGTTTTCAGGACATCCCCTTGGATATGTTGTTTGTGCTTCTCTGGGTAAAGAAGTTGTTTACGTATTTGATGAAGAGAGGTGAGAACTGTCTGAAGCAATGTGTGAAAAAGAGTACGTGATGGCAGCAGCAATTGCTGCTAATTCAGCTCGACATATGGTGTTGGTAATTCCAGCACCGTTGGGCTTGACAAAACTTCTGCTGTCAGTGAGAGGGCAGTAGACGCCTGCTCCAATTTCTTGTATGCCATTCTGGATTTGACAACTACCATCAGTGTAAGCCCATGTCCTCCAGTTAAAAACTTTGAGCTTGAGGGTTGGACTAGATTGGTTAGGTACAAAAAGTTCTTCCTGATTACTTATATGTGGATAGGTTGGGTTTCTATATGTTTGTTGTTTGTCAGAGGGGAGGCGTTGGCATTTATTGAGTCCGGGCATATCAGCATGCATTGTATTGAGAGTAGAATGGTTGCCCAGAGAAAGAGCAGTTTAGATACCTTGGTATGCTTGTTGACAAACGCATGAACTTGAAGGTGTTTGAGGAGCATGCTGTGCAGCCTTATGTGGCTGCCCAACAAAGGATAAAGAAGTTTGTGCATGAGCATGATTCGAGGAATAGGCCACATGCTCTGCTTTGGCTTTGTAAGGTGTATGGCATTCCAGCTGGGATGTATGCATGCCAAGTGTGGGGTACAGAATATTGACGAGAAGACAGTAAGTTCAAAAGCCAATTGCAGAAAAGGCACTCGTGCTCCTTGGGGCGTTTTATAGGTGTGAAGAGCACTGCCACAAACTGGCCACTACTGAGAGAGTGGCCAAGAGCCCCTGCAGTTTTATCAGTCGTAGGGCTACTGTCAAGTTTTTTAACAGTATGCTTGATTCAAATAATGATACATTACTAGGGTGCGAGGTATACTACTAGTATGTAGTTCACGACTCAAAAGGATTCACATGATTTGTATGTAAACACAAGCCGTTTAACCGTATGCAACACAAGCCGTATGCAACACAAGCCGTTTAGCCCAGCACGACCTGCAAGTCCCTGAGCAAGTCTCTAATCGTGCTGTACCTTCCAACCTCTTCAAACCCACGGTTTCTGTGCAATCCAGACGAAACTCCAGCCGCCCTGATGCAATCTTGGTCACTCCCCACCCAACTAACCCAAACAGACCACCCACTCCACCCTCAAACCGGATACTGCACAGTATGGGGAGTACCACAACTCCAGCCCGTCAAATTCACTTAATAGATATCAAATACTGCGAAGATACGAGGCCTGGTGCCCAGCTAGAAGCCTCACAGCAACAACACAGTGAACTGTGCAAAAACCTCCAAGGTGCAGAGATTACTATCCACCCAATCCTCCTGGGTGTGGGTGGGACCATTTACACTGCCCATACCCTTGATCAATTCAAAAAATTAGGGATTGACTCGCAGAGATCTGAAACACTTGCAAGAAAACTCCATGCCCATTCTGTACAATTTGCGCACAAACTTACCTCTACCAGACGTGCCATTGAAAATAAAAACACTCATCATAATACTGGTGCCCTGGAGCAGCGTGCTGCCAGAAACCCACCTGATCCACATTAACTCCCCTCTCATCTTCTGGTGAGGGAGACTCACGGCTCTTTGAGCCAATGTGTCTCTCTTTCCTTAATTGATGTAGGGAGAGTTTTCTCTGCCTACGTAGTTTTTTCTTTCCTTTTTTCTTTTTCTTTTCTTTTCAAGTACAAATATGTGCATGCGAGCCTAGTCAAACAAGTTCTCTATAACACAACGCTGTTATCAATTCTGGTCATTACAAAAGGTCCCACCAACATCCTGAAGGATGGTACGTAATATGAAAGCTTTTCCACATATATTCTTGCATAGATCTGTATGAGAGTCCTGATCTCTTCCCTCTCCAGACTCGCACAGGCTTCAACAAGCAGGAGAGGTGGTTGAACAGTGCTGATGGGTATTTTATGGTGCTGGGCAGGGTCAACAAAAATGCAAGTACCCCTGGGTTGACAGCTTGCTTGCATCACGGTCAAACGATAGATGGGATCAAACGACAGATGGGATAATGACATTATTGTACAACCCATGCCTCACCCTGCAGCATGCTACAGCCTTTCTAGAAGACTGGAGCACACTGTAAAATCTGGTTTTCCCACAGCTTTCCACTTGAAGAGTAGAATGGGCCTTGTAACTGGACAGGACTGGATGATGAAAGATGTTCTTGCTCTTTACCAAGTGCATGCTTCACAGTGCTTCCTTTCTGTTTTTTGCAGAACCTTGATTCTATGTCACACCACAGTATGCCCATTTCAGAAAACTGGATTTTATGTCTTTTGCCCATATGCCTCCAGCCCGCCGGCAGGCCTGCGGCCTCCCGGCTATTTCCCATAGGAATTCTGCATGAGACCTTGCAGACCACTCCCTTCTGCTCCCTTCTGCTCCCTTCACCAAGTCCTTCTGCCTCTGCTGCCAAGCTGCCACGTTCCCCTTGTGCTTCTTGCCTTGCTCATGCGCTTTCACAGCCTACGCTCTGCACTGAAAGCTGATCTTGCAGATGGTGCACAGCGCCACATACTCATCATGGCCATCAAGACCACCATCCTCCAGCCAATGCTTTCGCAGGGTACAGTTGGGGGGCTCAAGCCAGTCTGCCTGGAACTTACACCACAACCAACCCTGACCACACCAGGTAGCCCTATAGAGGTCACTAAAGGTGCTGCACAGGGTTACTTCGTGCACAAGCCACCAGAATTCGTGTGATTTTAATGGAGTATCTAGCTCAACGTGGTTGGAAAACTCAGCCCGCCAGCGCTTACTCCTGCGCTACCCGAGCCCAACCTGCCAAATGCCCACACCATGTGGCAAGCTTGCCTTGTATGCACCATCAATGTGCCCCCCTCTTCACTCTTTTCCTGCTGTCCTTCTCACTCATTGGAAAATTTAGTGAATTGGGCTACTTGACTCGAAATTTGAGGGTTCGAAGGCATTCTAAGGTGCTTCGACCCCTTTTTTCACCAAAGCCCCTCAACACCCCAAAAAGCCGTTTTTGTGTCTTTCGAAAATGTCCAAAAACCCTGATTTTATGTCGATTGACAAAAAATGTCGCAAAAAAGGAAGCACTGATGCCTCACCCATGTGCAAGGCCTTGTTTCATTACCCGGCAAGCCTGGTTCCTGGGCAGGGCATGTCAGCACTTTTCAACGCTTTGAGGAGAATGTTCTCACTCCTCTGCAGCTTCAGGTAGTTTTGTCTTTTCATGGGTGTGCAACCACAAGATTTCCATTGAGCCAAACAATAAGCGTGCATGCCTTTCCTAATGCAGACTGGTACTAACTACAGTGTACTAACTGCAGCAGGCATAAGCTGTCAAGTGATGGTCAGCGGCTTATTCGCTAATACAATTGTCAGTTTGGCCAATTTCCTGAATGGGCTTACAATGGCAAGCGAGCTGGTCCTATTCAGCGAGAGGGAAAGTGCCAGCTGAGGGGACACATGAGCCAGAGGCATGGCTGTGCCGCCAGTATTACTGTGACTATGGATCGTCAAAATGCCATTTCTTTGGATTTCTGTAAGAAGAGAGATCAGGGTGAGAGTCACAAACCCATAAAAAATTTGAAACGCTTGAATAACTTGAAACGCTTGAAAAACTTGAATACCCACACGAAATTGGTCAAGAGTCCTTTAAAAAAAACTGATGACAATGATGTTTTTTTGTTTGCAGGAAACCAATTGCATGTTATTTTTGATTTGCACCATACTGAGCACCCAGCTCTGGACTTTATGAGGCTGCCAGCACCTGTGGATGGGCCAGCACTTATGCAAGGTCCCCACCCCAACCTCTCCTATGCCTCTCTACCCCTTGCTGATCTAACCTCCCACCCACGTTACATCTCCTTTCCAGATACAACACTTCCTAGGGGGGCCTTAGCCGCCTTGCAGGAGGGCATTCCTATCAAGCAAGGCACAACAGCTTGGCGTGAAGCAAGGGCAGCTGTCCCCTTCAAAGCTTCCACAATTGGGCAGATGGTTGGCTTTCATGGCAGCAAGGCAGCTGAGGTGCTTGGTGAGCATGCCAAAGTCCGTGGGGAGGGCCATGCAACTGCTGCATACCAACAAATTTTTCAGCCTTCAGATTTGCAGCCTCCTTCAGCAGCCATGCAAAGAGGCAGCAGCCATGAGGTATGTGGCAAGTTCACAATCATCAGTGACCTTCCACAATCAGCTTCCCTCGTGGAGTGTGGCTTTCAAGCTACACCAGCTGCAGCTCTGCATGGCCTCTTGCATCCCGGCATGCTCGGTGCCTCCCCGGATGGAGTGGTCTGGGAGTTTGGGCCATGAAACCTCACAGCCAAGGCTGTGGAGATCAAGTGCCCATTTCCCTTTCAGGACAATGACAGCCATGGCTACAGGTAAGGAAGCATGGGTGCGATGCAGGGAAAAGGGTCATTCTAGTTCTTGCAAATGTGTGATTTATTCATTGATTTGCTAACTAACAAAACCTTTGCACGTTTCCAGGTATAATCACCTGGACAAGCGCGTCACAGGGACAGCGGATATCTACGCGCAATGCCAAGTGGTGATAATGATGCTCGGCGTGCAGGAGTGCCACCTCCTTTACTGGCAATTGAATGCTTCAGAGTATTTTATTGTTCAGTGTAATCAGGGTTGGTGCATGTCCCTATTGGTGGTGTTGGATCCACCTCTCTCCGGAGCAATTGCATCGGCAATTTGTTTTGAAAAGGAAGGAGCCAAAATCAAGTGATTTCTGGGTGCTTAACAAGTACGATGATCTTTTGTCCGCCACCAAGGCAGGTTGTTCTCAAACAAACAGCACACGCCGCCAAGTGCAGAGCATCAAGGGGGATGTGCGTGGCAATGCCTTCAATTTAATTGCATTGGATGTGCAGCACAAGTTGGAGCATTTTTGGTGGCATGCTCATTGCTCCCTTGCTCATGAGTTAGAACCTGATTGCATGACTGGCTTTCTTCATGACATTTATTGTTGGTTAAAATTTTGTTTGGCCTCTGAAATCGCTGAAGCCCGCCTGAAAAGTTTCCTTGAGTTTTCTCCAGCTTGCATGGCTTCCTTCCTTGTGGTGATCCAAATTGCATGCGCCTTTCTTTTCTAAGGAATAGGCTGGATTGTGTGTGGTTGAAATTGCAGCCTTTTCATGATCTTGTGAGCACTAGTATTTTTTCCCTGCAAGGAGGCCCTGAGCTGCAGCGTCCCCACCCTTGAGAATTGTAAACTTGACTTCACAGATATTTTCAGATCAACCCAGGTACCCAAAGCACACAGTCTCAGGAAAGCTGATTAAATTAGATAAGCTTGGATTAGATTACAGAAGGAGACTTTCAGCGAGACTGTTCAGCTGATCATCCTGTGGCTGGTCCTTGCAAGCCAGCAAATCTTTTGGAAAAAGCTCAGACACAAAAAAGAAAAGCTTGTTGTTGTGCTGCAAGAGGAAATCAAACACAGCTTGGACACTAAGTTGTTGCCGCAAGAAAGGCTGTGCAAGAGAAAATTTTCAGTAAAGGTCTGAAAAAGCTTGAAGTTTTCCCGCCTTGGAGAGCACAAAGTCTCAGGGAAATTGAGGTCAAAACAAAGCCTCAGGAAAAGTGCACTTTTCACGTGGAAAGGTCAGGTGAAGGCGAATCCTTGTGCAAGGCGCACACATGTACACGCATTACTGCGTCCTCAATAGTATTGAAGCCCCTTTGCACGGCAGGCCTAAGCTGTAGCTCCCCAACCCTTGAGAATTTCCCAAATCTGACTGCACAGATGTTTTCAGATTATCCCAATTATCCAAACTACTCGTCCGCCCAATTATCCAAACTACTCGTCCAAATGCTCGTCCGCCCCATCAAACCATCAGACGTGGAGAAATTGCATTGTGCCCTTAGAGACCCTACCTATGCACCCTGCATCACTCATGCCAATATGGTCAAAACCCTGAACACCATGCACACAAATGCCCTCTCCCACCTCTCCTCCATTGAGAGCACATGCGCCAAGCAACAAACTAGACTCAACCACCTTTGCGGGCTCCCAGCTAAGCAGGTGGTAGAAGACTTGGCGGGACAAATTGTCGCCCTAGTCAAAGAATGCCATGAGGTGGCTCTGCAAGTGTGCGCCACCAAAGCAAACAATGGGAATTTAAAACACTACAAAACAAGGAAAATCAACAACCTCCGCAAATCCCTCAGGAACAAGCTTAAATCTGTCTGGCACTTGCAATACAATCTGCCTCAGTCCCACCTCCTCTGTACCTTTGAAGGTGCTATCTCCCAAAATACACAAAGTCCTAACTTGCACAAGGCTCTCCTTTTTGTGCAAAGCTTCACAAGCAAAGAAGACCTACCCCCAGCCTCCACTTCTCCTCCACAAATTGCGACTGTGCTCAATGCACAGCACAAAAAGATCAAGGACCAAATCAACAAAATAGACGATGACTACGAGGCTCAGTGCAACAAAAGAGCCAGGAGGCAACAACAACGTAAGATTGCTAAACGACCAGCATTGGCCAACAAAGAGATTCTTAATGGGAAGACTGCTAGCCCCCCACAAGCTCAAGCCCTTACAGACCCCAGCACAGGGGAAGTGGAAACTGACCCACACAAAGTCGCTGATATTGTTGAAAAATTCTACACTGAGAGCATGGCTGCCCCAAGCATAAAGACGGGGGCTTACCTCCCAACTGATCCCCGGGCCAAACGCAACTACCCCTGGATGGATCGGCAGTGTGAGGATCCCTTCACCCTTGAAACCCCCATCACTAGGGCTGAAAATACTACCCAAAGGAAGAGGGAATGGTTGCATAACTCCATCCTGGATACCTGCTCCTTTCAAGAATGCCTTTATTCACTTACTAATAAGTCCCCAGGACCAGATGGTAAAGCCAATGAATTGCTCAAACACCTTCCCCAAGAATATAAAGACTCCATCCACAAACTCTTTGTTATCATGTGGGCAACAGGGGTCACCCCCAAAGCCTGGAAAAAGAGTGATACCATACTCATCTACAAAGAGAAAGGTTCCCAAACAGACATAGCATCCTACCGGCCAATTGGCTTAGCAAACACCATCTACAAACTCTGGACACGCTTGGTTACAACAGCCCTGTATGAATACGCAGAAACCCACTCCCTGCTGAGCAACATGCAAGCGGGATTCCGTAAGCACACAGACACCATACACCAGCTCCAAAACCTAATCATGGCCCTTGAAGACTCCAAACTAGTTAAAAGGGACATCTACGCCCTGATTGTAGACTTCACATCTGCTTTCAATACAACAGATCACGATAAGTTGCTTTGGATCATGCATGACCTTGGCTTCCCCACAGATGCTGTTGACAATGTTAAAAACCTGTACCAGGGGGCGCGCACGAGAGTTCGCCTCCCCTCAGGCAACTTCACAAATGACATACCTATAGAAAGGGGCACCATCCAAGGGGACACCCTCTCCCCCTTCCTATTCCTCATCTACATGGAGCCAATACTGCGCTGGCTCCATGCTGGTGGCCGCGGATATGGCTACGGGTGCCTCAGCAAGAGCCCGCAAAGCCCTGAGCACAAAATCCAAAATAAAACGAGCAGCGGGGCGTTTGCAGATGACCTCATTGGCATCACGGGCACCTACGCCAACCTCAGAATACAGGCCAAAAAACTAACCCAATACGCAGACTGGGCCCACCTGATCATCTCTGGCAACAAGACAAAGGTTACGTGCAGCCTGCCCAGCCAAGAAAGCAGGCAAGCCCGAGGAAATACGTCCATGGCAGACTTTGCAGAGCATCTCCTCAAGAACAAAATTATGATCCAAGGCAAACCAGCCCAATTTCTTAGCCCTGAAGACCCCTTCACCTACCTAGGGGTAGACATTACCATGACCATGAATTGGAAACCTCAACTTACCAAGATGACAGATAAGCTTTCTAAGAAACTAGACAAGCTCTCGAGCTCTTATGCTACTCCTAGACAAACAATGGACATGATCCGAACAGCCATTATACCAAGCATTGCGTATGCGTTCCCGGTCACACCCTGCCCTGAGAATGCCCTTGCAGCCTGGGATAGGATGACCTTAAACGTTGTCAAACAAAATTACAAACTGCCACTGAGCACAGGCACAGCCATCCTGCGGGAGGACAAAGCCAATTTTGGACTTGGCTGCCCATCTATTGCCGTAGAGTATAACGCCAGATGTGCGGCAGCACTCACCACAAGCCTCAACAATGAAGAGAAACATGGCCGGATTACCAAGGCACTCTTGGAATCCCAACTACAAAAAATAAAAGACTACATTAGCAGCATTGATCCATCGCACCAGAACCCCCACTTTCTCACAAAGCAGCTAAACCATATGCTCCGAGTTAGACAATACCTCTGCATCCACAACAGTGACCTTGATGTTACCTTCCAAGGAACACCCTACCTCTCACCTAGCATCCTGTCTGTCTTTAATGCACTCTCAACACCGGTGCAACCCTCCCTAAAAAGCCTAGCCTGCCACTGCCTGTACCCTCTCATGGAAATAGGCGTGACAAGACTCTTTCCACTGCTCAATGACAGTCTCACCCACATCATTGATGGAAATAAACTCACATCCCTGCTTGGCCAAAAAGTGAAGACTAGACACATCGTTGCTCTCAACAAGCTATCACATGTACTCAACTCCCACAATTTAACAACAGACCTAATTAAAACTCTCATCAAGAGCCAAGACAGCTCGCCCAACAAACCCCTCGAGTCACGCTACATCAACAATAAGGTGTATGAAGAGATGATTCAGACTGAGTACACCCCCACAGGGTGGGACTGGTCAAAATCTTACCCTGAACACGCACCCCAGCATATGGAGGTGGACAGACCTGAGGACCCCCCCAACCTACAGGCTAACAGCCAGAACTTACCCCGAGAAATAGAAGTCCCAAACCAAGACCACCATCCTTCTAGCACTCGGTCTAATACGTAGAAAGAACCTGATCATACAGGACGCACCCGCAAGAGGAAAAATCCTCACGCAAACAGGCCACAACCAAATCTACATGGCACACCCCCCAACCAGGATCTTTCACCAACCCCCACCCAGGCCATACCAAGCCAGACCAAGAGGACCAGGCACAGCCAAAACCCAACACACATTCCAAAATACCATTCGGCACCTATCCTTACTCCACCACTCTTACCACCCACCATACCAAGCACTGATACTGCTAACTGGCTGTGGAACTACAAGCAAAACAAAGCCAATGAAATAGGCACAATGCGTGCAAGCAACACAATCTTCCGCTATGATCACGTGATACAGAGCATTCTGGATTGGCAGCACCTGCGTAAGCACATACGTTCCCCACAATGTATCCAACAAAGTCAGTACAAAGTCCAATGGCACCCTGTCACGATTGAGAAATGGGCCCTACCCATTTTCCTCAATGAAGGGCTGAAAGTGAACGACATAACCCACATACCCAGAAGGCTGGCAGAAGACCCATGTTGCCAACTTTGTTGGAGCCCAGTAAGCAAAGAGCACACGTACGAATCCCAATGCTACGATGACATGCCCACTTGTGATACATGCCACCGTACTTACCACTGGGAATGCCTCATAAAAGTCAAAGTATGCTCTCAACAAGACCGGAGGCTGAGCGAATCTCAGGAACACTGGGATTGCCCTGCTTGTGCTCCATTGCCCCGAGCTGAAAACAAGCAAGGAACAACTTCTCTGAAGAACAGGAGATGATCCATGTCACATGGCATCCCAGATGGGAAACGGCTGAAATGCTGCAAAAGCATCCTGACCTCTGGACCCATGTAGAAGCCTTTGAGAAGGAAAAGCTAGAACAACCGCCAGATCCCCAAGACAATAGTGTTGGTCTTGATAACCTCGCCAACCAAGGATTTGATGGCAACCTCCAGAACTATCTCCAAACCTCATGGCTATCAACCAATGGCCGTGCCATTCACAAAAATGCTAACTTTGACTTCCTGCCCACCAACCCTCAAACAGACATCCTGCCAACGTGGCAGTGTGAGATAATTGTCAGGCCTGTTGACCTCATGAAAGAAACCCAAAAGATTGACCTAAGTAATGAGATCAGCATACCAGTGGAAATACCCTCTTCTTCCACATATGAGGCTGCCTGTGTATACAACACTATCGGCAAATGCGTGGGCATGCTCACTACGGAAAGACTCTCAACCCTCGCTGAAGCTTATAAAGCAGCCAAACAAGCAGGCCTACACAGCACAATCCAGCCACCAGTCCAAGACATGGCGACTGAAATCACGGGCCTACTCCAACGACAGAAATCCAAGAACAAAGACTTACTTGCCAAGAGCAAAAAGGTTTACAATTCTAATACGCTGATCACACCTCCCCACATACGTTCAGCCTTACAAAAGTACTGCATGGTCTCCACGGAAAGGTACTCAAACCCTCTTGACTTTGACCCCTCCTACAAGAAGTACTTCAGCGCCAACCCTCGTGACCAGATCTTTGGAGCTTGCACGGATGCCCTCTCAGTGCGCTATTCCGGTTACTCCTTCTGTCACCCCCCTCATGACGATGACACCATGACTCAACTCCTGCGCCACGCGCTCCACTCCTCCATTCAAACCGATTTGCCGGTTGCCACCTTCATACTCCTACCCCACTGGAGAGGCTCCAGCGGCAATGCCTACATGAATTGGCTAAACAACCACCCAGGATACATCAAAGTGCTTGCCAAATTCCCTGCAAGACACATCAATTTTGAACCCCCCCAGTACTGGTTCAACGCCGTACCCAACCCCACTCATCCTACATACCCCACACAACTCATTGTTGTCTGGAACACACAAGCAAGGGAGACCCTACAAAGTGCCAATGAGCGCTGGTTTGAAGAGCTTCAGCACAACGTCCCAGCCCTATGGTTACCTCTTGCTCGTCCTGCCCCCCCTACGAACCTGAGCTCCAACCAACGACTAATATCAAACAAATGGAGAAAAAAGTTTCTATCCCTTTCCCTCGAGGTGTCCCTTGAATGCTCACACAAGCACACACAAGCAGTAGTAGATCACCACCACACACAAAAGACCACATTCACACCCAAAATTCAGTGTTGGAAAGACACCACTTACACTGATGGTAGCGTCATGAAAACCAAGAATGATTCCCCCCCTCTGTTTGGCTCAGGCGTCTACAAACCTAACAAAGAGGGCGACCACCCCTCACCACAAATACAACTGTACATCAAACCCAATGGCCGTGGCCCAACTAACACAATCAACAGAGCAGAACTGGCTGGCATCCTTGTTGCACTCCAACAGGGCCACACAAACATAGCCACTGACAGTGCGTCCTGTCTGTCCCAAATCTACAGACAGGTTCTCAATCCAATGCGCATGCGGACCCACCTGCATGCAGAGCTCATTCAAGCTATTTCAACCATCATAGAGCACTCACCACACCAGCTCAACTTCTATAAAGTTAAAGCCCACTCTGGCGTGATTGGCAATGAGGGAGCTGATGCTTGCGCACAAACTGCGGCTCTTATGGATAACACAGATATCTCATTGCCTGAAGCCAAGGACCCTTTCCACAACTCCTTTTGGTTATCCATCAAACCTCCCCGAGGGCACTCCCATACTGCCACACCCCTTTACCTCACCAACTTGAAAGATAAGCTCAAAACACACATGCATAACAAACACAAACTTGGCTCTGCTGATACGTCAAGTTGCTATTACACAAGCTGGCAGCAACTCACACAACCCCCACCTCATAATAGCAATACCAGCACAGGCTTACTTAAGCCATCCCCTAAACTTGCTAACCAAAAAATTAGCAATTCCTTTTGGAGCAACCCCAAGATTACCCTTAAACAACAAATAAACCTCCTCAAGTACCGCACTGGCACAATCTACACCCAAAAACACGCTGTCAGGTTCAATCACACATCTGGGCCCGCCAACTGCCGACTATGCGGCAAGTTGGACAGCATCAATCACATTGTCCTAGGATGCTCACACCCAACATGCCAAGGGATGTTCATAAACAGACACAACACTGCCCTCAGTCTCTGTTGCGAAGCCCTCAGCAAAGGTGCACATGGCTCATTCCTTGTTGCAATGGATGCTTGCTGTAGGGAAAAGCTCCAAGAACAAGGCATTGAAGTCCCTGAAAACATCTCCAGGGAAATTCCTGACTGGGCTTTTCCCAATGGTGCTGGCCCCTCTGCCCGACACCAAAGCCGTCCTGATGCTGTCTTTGTGCGCTCTATCCCAGGGAGAGCAACCCATCTCGACCCTAAAAGGATACCTGCTCAAGATAGGGATATCCACCTTGTGGAACTTAAATTTTGCCCTGACAATAACCCCTTACCCAGCCTACGCACAGCTGCTGACTAGCATGCTGGTACCATATCCAGACTTCGCACTTGTAGTCTCAGAAACCCAAACAGAAATAATAAGGTGACATTGCACACCATTTTACTTGGTGTAGCAGGTACTATCTATAATGACTACGCCATCACTCCTCTGGTTGAGCTGGGTCTTACCAGACATAACGCAGAAAAATTAGCCTCTCAATTAAGTTGCCATGCACTCCAATCACTAACAAAAAAAATAAACACCAGCACTCATCATACTTGCAGGGTTCTTTGGGCAGGGGCGGCACTGGGAGTGAGACAGGTCAGAGCAGGAGGAGGAGAGTCCACGCCCGCAGGCGCATGGCTGACAGCAACCCACCAGACCCGCATTAGTTGCTCTCCTTTGGTTCATAGCTTGGTTTAGGCTGGGCCTGTGAACCTCCTCGGTGAGGCCCTAGCTAGCTTGCTAGTTAGGGGACCTTTCCTTAATGCACGCAGCCAGACCTGGCCTGCGTAGTCTTTTCTTTTCTTTTCCAAACTACAAAGTTTCAGGGAAATCCAGAAAGTTGCATTTTTGCACCTGCTCACGCAGGAAAGTTGCCAAGTGCTGAAACCACCCAAACCACCAGGTTGCGGGTGGGATATCCCGCGTTGTGATATGAATTATTTCAAAGATTATATCAATATTGCGTTTGTAACCTCCGTACATCGTGGGCCATCGTGGGCCTTTCGAGGGGCACTTTTCCTTGCCACTTTTCGTTGTGGCCG